>JAQPPZ010004157.1:0-12673 GCA_028583015.1 Wollemia nobilis
CCAAGGAGGCAGGGGTATCCATTCCACCAAAAACGCCTAGGACTCGGACCTGGCCTACCACCTTTGACATACTCAAGGAGCAAACAAACACACAAAACCAATTTAAAAATAAGTAAATAAATAAGTAACAACAAAAATAATAAAATAAAATAAAAAACATGCTCCTTGAGTGTGTCAAAAACAAAAGCACAACCAAACACACACACAATAAGATAAAATAAACCACAACATGAACCACATAGAAAAACACAAGAACCACATAACAAAACACAAACAAGAAAAAAACAACAGAACACTACAAAGACATAACCCAAAAAAAACATGAAAAATAAACACAACCAAAACCTAAAATATTAAAAAAATAAAAATAAAAAACAACCAACAATAGACAATAAACAAAAACAAAAAACATAGAAAACACTCACACAAAAAAACATGAATTAACACAAACAAAGAGAAACACAAGAACAAGAACGACAAAAACACAAGAACAATAACAAAAAACATAAAAAAACACAAAACAACAAAAACACAAGAACAACAAAAAACAACACAAAGAACACAAAAACAAAACAAAACAAAAGAACACACACACCTTAAAAAACTAAACAAAAAGAAAAAAAGAAAAAAATTGAACATAACAATGACCTATCTAGACCAGAAGACTAATAAGGCAAGAAACAACAAAGGAAACAAAAGAAATAAAAGAGTGAGCTAGGGAACTAAAAAAACATGAATGAACCAAAGAGAAGCAAAAAAAAAGCAAGAAGAAACTAGGTACCTTTAGAACTGGAGCCATCCAAAGAAATGATAGAAAGAAGAGCTTCCCTAATTTGAGAAGCCCACCATCTAGGAGGGTGGCCATAACAAGTAAGATCACCTTTGTCCAAAGCCCAATTAGCTAAAGCATCAACACTCTTGTTTTGATCTCTGACCACATGATTGTAATCAACTTTCAAAAATCCCATCTGGATTAATTGAATCTTCTCAATAATTTTTTTTATTCTCCAATCAACCTTATGATTCTTGGAAGGAGTCTTCAAAAGATTAATCATAAGTTGAGAGTCAGACTCAACTAACACCTTTTCCCATCCAACCTTAGTAGCCTCCTGAAGGCCTCTGAGGATACCATACCCCTCAACAAGGTTATTGGAAAGAATACCCAAATTCTCAGCAAAAGTAAAAACCAGGGAGCCATCTGAAAGTCTACCAATTCCTCCCACCTTGGCTTTTCCAGGGTTCCCTCTAGAGGCTCCATCAGTATTGACTTTTCCAAAATCCTTAGGAGGAGGTTGCCAATTTCTAGTCCTATCCATCTTACTAATACTCACATTCCCTTTAAGTTGGTTGCCCTTAGAAGATTTAATCTTCAATATTTGCATCACTTGATCCCATCTTTGGTGGGAGTTTTGGGGGTGATTAAGGAGTTGATGGACTGATTCAACTAAGTTGGCTATGGTCTTTTGCCAAATATAGTGAATATCCTTCCTATCTTGATTAAAAATTTGGTTGTTCCTTTCAATCCAAATATTCCAAAGAAGAATGGTAGAACCCATCCAAACTAACCGCCTAATAAAATGATCAACACCCTCTTGATTAGGCCAATCCCTCCAAAGTTGTTCAAAAGTAAAAAAATTGGACCATCGTAAGCCAAGTAAAGTGGCCATTCTCCTCCATAGCTCAGAGGCTAAAGTACACTCAATAAAAATATGGTTGAGAGTTTCTACATTCTCTTCACACATCTCACATCTAAAAGGGCCATGAAAACCACGCTTCATAAGTTGCTCACCAAGTAAGCACCCTACGATGCAATAAAAGCCAATTAAAGAACCTCACCTTAGGCCAGAGCTTTTGAGCCCACAATTGAGAAAATATGTCAGAAGAATGGTTGGGATTATTATGGCATAAGGTCAAATAACCTTGAGCAACTGAATACTCACCCTTAGTAGTGTTGTTCCATCCAAAACAATCTTTTTCATGGGACCAAGAGAGAGATCTCATATGAAGGATGCCTTGGATATCTTGTCTTTGCCTTTCTAGGATTTGAATAGGCCAGTCCTCAATAGGGATCCAATATCTACCAACCTTTGAATTACCAGTATGGTACCAACAATAATTAGCCACCTTTATCCAGTTAGCTCGGTGAAGCTCCTCCATCCAAGGCCTCCAATCGGGAAACTGAGTTATCAAAGGCTTGTGACCATCCCAAGAATCTATCCAAAAATTTACCTGTTGACCATTATGAATGATCCAAAATAATTTTTTCTTTATCAAATCCTCACCAGTCTTAAGGATTGCTAAAATGGGAGAACCTTTGGTAGGAAGTTGATAGCGAACAAGGTCTTCAGGACTTTTGTTCTCAGCATATTTAGCATGGAGATTATTGGCCCAAAGAGCATTGGGGTTATGCAACATCCTCCAATATAATTTAGCAGCTAAAGCTTTGTTGTTATTAATAGAAGACCGAAATCCTAACCCCCATTTATTCTTAGGAAGACATAAAGTGTCCCATTTCACCAAGGCCCATTTTCTTTTCTCCTTAGTACCACTCCAAAGGAAACGATGACTGATTTGATCCAGTTCTCGAAGAACAACCTTTGGAATATTCAACACGAAAGATACATAAATAGGAATAGCTTGAAGGACTGATTTTACCAAGGTGATTCTACCCCAGAAGAAAGCCACTTGTTGGTCCACTTTCCAATTTTCTTCTTGACTTTGTCCAACAACCAATTCCAATATTTATTTTTCTGCCTTTGAATATTTATGGGAATACCTAAATAAGTGATTGGAAGGGAGGTCTTCTTATATCTTAATTTATCCAAGACCATGGATTCCTGTCTAGAAGAGTAGTGAAAGAAAATAACTTTAGATTTGTCTTCATTGATCAACTGCCCAGTAGCCTTAGAAAAATAGCTAATGATTTGCTTAATATTAGAAGCTTCCTTAACTGTAGCTTTACCTAAAAGAGTAGAGTCATCCACAAATTGAAGATGAGAGATAGGTCTAGCTCCATGAGCAATGGTAACTCCCTCAAGGGTTTTGTTTTCCCTCTTTTTGGTTATAGTCCTACCCAAGCATTCAACAAGAATGATGAATAAATAAGGGGATAGCGGGTCACCTTGCCTAATACCTCTGGAATATGGGAACGACTGAGAAGGCCTGCCATTGATAAGAACTAAGTAGGAAACTGAAGAGATACATCCCATAATCCAATCCATCCAATCCTTAGAGAAACCAAATTGCCTCAAAACTTTGATAAGGAAGTGCCAATCCACTCTGTCATAAGCTTTGGATAAGTCTAACCGAATGAACATGGAAGGATATTTTTGCATATCCATGGAATGGATGGCTTCTTGAGCAAGAACTATCTCATCTACTATTTGACGCCCTTCCACATAACCCCCTTGCTCTGGGGAAATAATCTTATGCAAAAGAGGCTTCAACCTTTTTGCCATGATTTTAGTAATGATTTTGAGAAGAACATTACATAAAGCAATAGGTCTAAAATCTGAGATATGATCAACCTCTTGAGCTTTTGGAACAAGAGTAATATAATTTTTATTGATAACCTTCAAAATTTCTTTGGCTTTCTTGGCTTCTTCCACCACCTCTAATAAATCAACATGAAGGATATCCCAGAACTCTTGGTAGAACTCAATGGGAAAACCATCAGGACTTGGGGTTTTCCCTTTTTGCATTTTAAAAACTACCTATTGAAGCTCATTGATAGTAATAGGAGCAGTCAAAATAGAGTTCTCCTCAGAAGTGATAAGAGAAGGGATTGCTTGAAGAATATTTTGTTGAGAATCTGAGTCAAGAGGAGTAGCAACAAAAATATTGGAAAAGTAATCAACAACAATAGAGTTCATGCCATCCCAAGTATAAACAACATCTCCAGAATCTGATTTTAGGGAAGAAATAAAGTTGTGAGATCTTCGAGCTAGAAGATATTTGTGGAAGAAATTTGTGTTTCGATCTCCTTCTTTGAGCCATTGAATTCTAGATTTTTGCTTCCATAAGATTTCTTCTCTTTTTTCCCATTCCTCTAACTGAGTTGTGAGTTTAATTTCATCTGCACTTCTCTTATCTGTGAGGCCATCTAAACGGATTTTCTTATTCAAATTTTCAAGATGAGCAATAACTTCATATTTTTTTTTATGAACATCCCCAAACTCTTTCCAGTTCCAAGTCTTGATTTTGGATTTAATGTATTGTAGTCTTTTGGCAAAACAGAACATCTTAGTCCCATGCCTAGGTTTACCTTCCTTCCACCATTGTTGCACACGAGGTCTAAAGGAAATGTCTCTAAGCCACATTAATTGAAAATGAAAAGGAGAGAAACTCACATTGGTTTTCCACATTTCCACCATGATTGGCCAATGATCCGAACCAACATTATTAAGAGTCTTCACTTTAGGAATGTGACCATGGATTAAGAAATTTTTAGAGAGCAAAAACCTATCCAATCTCTCCATTATACAAGCTAAGCCTTACCTTCTGTTAGACCAAGTCATAAGGCCATTATCCGGTTGGATGTCCACAAGATGGAGGTTTGCAATATATTCGCTCATGAGGTCAGTGCTTTTGTCCAAATTTCTATTTCCCCCCTTTTCTCATCCAGAGAGAGGATGGTATTGAAATATCCTCCGATCAAGATCCAAGCTTCAGGAAAATGAGAGATAATATGAGTTATATCCTTCCATTGTCTTATTTTTTCCTCCAAAGCAGTTGGAGCATAAATAGTAATGCAGAGCATAATTTGGTTGGAATGTCTACTTTGAATAGCTATAGCCAACAGACCCCAACTGCCAACCATATGGTGAATAACTACCTCTTTTGGGTCCCAAAGACAAGCAATGCCACCAAAAGTCCCCTGGGAACTGAGGGAAACCACTTTTCCAATTGGCCAAATTTTACTGGCAATTGAGTCCATATCCTCCATTGACATCTTTGTTTCTTGAAGGAAAACAAGATGTGGATGATTTATCTGAATCATTCTTCTAATTTCATTTTGTTTTGAAAGACTCCCTTTGAGTCCTCTAATATTCCAAGTGATGATCTTCATTAATACTAGGGCTAAAAAATTTGGGAAGGGCATTAATCTTACCTTCCTCTACAAGCTTTTCACCTTCTTTTACCATATGATATTGATTGGTCTTGCGACCTGCTTTTTGATTAGAATCCATCTTCAATTTTTTTCCCTATTTCTTGACTTATTCCAATTGAATCTGAGATGGCTTCTAACCTTGAAGAATGCTCGTACACAACCAAAATTTTACTAGAGGGTTCAACGGAGTCTATATTGGGACTTGTATTATTTGAAGTTTTGACATTTAAAAGATTGTTTTTCTTGTGTAAATTTTCTCCCTTTTTTTCGTTGAAAACCTTTGATTTGTTGGTTTGTCTCCGAGTTCTTCCCTTCATATTTAAATTGTGTTTCTAAGATTTATGTTTCCATTATTTCCTCTTCCTCACTTGGGACATCATTTGTGGAAAGGATTTCAAACATATTAGCAGATGACTTTGATTGATCCTTCATAACTGGTTTTTTCTTAGTGTTCTTCTTCTTAGGCATTTGGAAACCTGCTGAGTTTATATCTTCTTTCTTTTGATCAGGAATTTTATTTGGGCAAGCACTGGCCAAATGACCATATTCATGGCAAATTCTACAACGAAAAGGAATGTTCTCATAGTCCACTACTTGCTCCCAAGTGTCTTCCCCAAATTGTAATGTGATATTTTTAGGTAGGGGTTTGTCAAAATCCATTAAAACACAAATTCGAGCATAAATAATATGTTCAAAATTTTGAGTACAATCAACAGTCATCATAAAAGTTCCTAAAGAGTTTCCAATTGAAGAAAAAATAGTAGGATTCCAAAATTCAATAGGGAGGCCAAAGAGTCTAACCCACATGGGAGCTATAGAAGGCATCTCTTCTTCGGCTTTAAATTTAGTATGCCGGGGCTTCATGAAAAGCCCTGCCCTTCCAAAAAACCAAGGACCCCCTTGAAAAGTTTTCTCTCTATCTTCATTATTAGCAAATAAAACAAGAAAATAACCATTTGGATAAATAGAGATTTGTAACTCACCTTTAGTTTTCTAGATTTTTGCAGCCCAGACTTTGAAAGCAGATAGGCTCGAATGAAAACCCACGAACCGACAAATTAGTCCTCTTTTTTCCAAATCTTCAATGCCAGTCTGAATGTTACCCATATCAAGCTTAACAATAGGAGTTCCATCAACTGCTTTAAGACATCCTGACTCTATTTTCCTGGGATCAATCTTAGGCATTCTTAGAGGTTTATGGGAAGCCCTAAGATTGATATTAGCATTGGGCTGAGGCTGTCCACCATGAAGGGCATCCCTAAAATTCATTTTTGGGGCTGAGTTTTCAAAATTCTTACCCTTGACAGGGGTTTTCATAGTAGAATTATTTTGTGGGTGCACCTTAGCACCAGATTCACTTGAGATATGAGCCATTTTTTGATCAACTACTTGAAACTTGTTTCGTGATCTCTTTAATCCTTGCCCTAGACGTCGTGGAAAGGTATGGTTTTCACTTTTATTTTGTGCAGCAAATTGGAAGTCGTTGTCACTCAAGTTCATAGTATGATCTATTGAAAGATAAATTTCTAACCCATCTTGGATCCCCTGCAACATTTCCTAATAAAATATTGAGCATAAACCACAAAAATATTGGCCGCTAGGGCCCGAAGGCCCTAAAAACCAACCTCTAGAGCTGCTTGCACTCAACCTAGATGAAACCCTCGCATAGCCGCTTGCCAAAAATCTCATTCACACATAGGGATGCGCTAGGATCTATGTTGCTCCAAATGATATGAAAATTGGTGGAGATGTTCTAGGGATTTTCAGGCATCTACCCTCAAAATTTTAGCTCAATCCGAGTCCGGATGAGTGAGATATGGCCAAAACAAGTTCGACAGTTTGGGCAGTCCTACGAAAAATGTCCCTCCTCTAAAGCCTCATCCATTTTTCTAAAAAACTAATTTATAGTGGAAAACACCCCTTTAGAGGTGCCACTTTTAACAGTTTTGGTATAGGAGGAATGGAGACTTGTCGGCCTCTACCAGCACATAGAACATTCCTAACTATACCATATATCTGTAGGATGGAGACAAGGGGAATGGAACCTGGGTCGACCTCTACCAACACCCAAGGCATTTACCACTACACCACAAAAACCAAAAACCCCCCCCCCCCCCCCCCCCCCCCCCCCCCCCCCCCCGGGGGGGCCGCGCCCGCCCCGCCCCCCGCCCGCCCCCCCCCCCCCCGCCCCCCGCCCCGCCCGCCCGCCCCCCGCCCCCGCCCCCCCCCCCCCCCCCCCCCCCCCCCCCCCCCCGCCCCCCCCGCCCCCCGCGCCCCCCCCCCCCCCCCCCCCCCCCCCCCCCCCCCCCCCCCCCCCCCCCCCCCCCCCGCCCCCCCCCCCCCCCCCCCCCCCCGCCCCCCCCCCCCCCCCCCCCCGCCCCCCCCCCCCCCCCCCCCCCCCCCCTCCCCCCCCCCCCCCCCCCCCCCCCCCCCCCCCCCCCCCCCCCCCCCCCCCCCCGCCGCCCCCCCCCCCCCCCCCCCCCCCCCCCCCCCCGGCGCGCGGGCCCCCCCGCCCCCCCGCCCCCCGCCGCCCCCCCCCCCCCCCCCCCCCCCCCCCCCCCCCCCCCCCCCCCCCGCCCCCCGGGGGGGGGGGGGGGGGGCCCCCGCCCCCCCCCCCCCCCGCCCCCCCCGCCCCCCCCCCCCCCCCCCCCCCCCCCCCCCCCCCCCGCCCCCCCCCGCCGCCCCCCCCCCCCCCCCCCCCCCCCCCCCCCCCCCCCCCCCCCCCCCCCCCCCCCCCCCCCCCCCCCCGCCCCCCCCCCCCCCCCCCCCCCCCCCCCCCCCCCCCCCCCCCCCCCCCCCCCCCCCCCCCCCCAGCGCGGGGGCGGCGGGCGGGGGCGGGGGGGGGGCCCGGGCGGCGCGGCGCGCGGCCCCCCGCCCCGCGCCCCCCGGGGGGCGCCGCGCGCCCCGCCGCCGCCGCCCCCCCGCCGCCCCCCGCCCCCCCCCCCCCCGCCCGCCCGCGCCCCCGCCCCCCCCCCCCCCCCCCGCCCCCCCCCCCCCCCCCGCCCCCCCCCCCCCGCCCCCCCCCCCCGCCCCCCGCGCCCGCCCCGCCCGCCCCGCCCCCCCCCCCCCCCCCCCCCCGCCCCCCCCCCCCCCCCCCCCCCCCCCCCCCCCCCCCCCGCCCCCCCCCCCCCCCGCCCCGCGCCCGCCCCCCCCCCCCGCCCCCCCCCCCCCCCCCCGCCCCCCCGCCCCGCCCCCCCCCCCCCCCCCGCCCGCCGCCCCCCCCCCCCCCCCCCCCCCCCCCCCCCCCCCCCGCGCCGCCCCCCCGCCCCCCCCGCGCCCCCCCCGCCCCCCCCGCCCCGCCGCCGCCCCCCCCCCCCCCCCCCGCCCCCCCCCCCCCCCGCCCCCCCCCCCCCCCCCCCCCCCCCCCCCCCCCCTCCCCGCCCAAGCGGCCCCCGCGGCGCCCCCGGGCCCCCCCCGCCCCCCCCCCCCCCCCCCCCCCCCCCCCCCCCCCCCCCCCCCCCCCCCGCCCCGGGCGCGGGGGGGGGGGGGGGGGGGGGGGCGGGGGGGGGCCCGGGGGGGGCGGGGGGGCCGCGGGGGGCGCGCGCCCCCCGCCGCCCGCGGCCCGCGGGCCCCGCGGCGCCCCCCCCCCGGGGGGGGGGGGGGGGGGGGGGGCCGGGCCCCCATTTAAATAAAAAAAAAAAAAAAAAAAAAAAAAAAAAACTCGGGGGGGGGCGCGGCGGCCGGCGGGCCCCGCGGGCGGCCGCCCGCGGCCGCCGCCCGCCCCCGGCCCCCCCCCCCGCCCCCCCCCCCCCGCCCGCCCGCCCGCCCCCCGCCCCCCCCCGCGCGCCGCCCCCCGCGCCGCGCCGCGCCGCCCCCCCCGCGCCGCCGCCGCCCCGCCCCGCCCCCGCCGCCGCCGCGCCCGCCCCGGCCGCGCCGCCCGCCCCGCCGCGCCGCCCCCGCCGCGCCCCCGCCGCGCGCGCCGCGCCGCCCGCCGCCGCCGCCGCCCCGCCCCGCCCCCCCCGCCCCCCGCCGCGCGCCCCCCGCCCCGCCCCGCCGCCCCCGCGCCGCCGCGCGCGCGCGCCGCCGCGCGGGCGCGCCGCCGCCCCCGGCGCGCCGCGCCCCGCCCCCCGCCGCGCCGCGCCCCCCCGCCCCCCGCCCCCCCCCCCCGCCGCCCGCCCCCGCCCCGCCCGCCCGCCCCCCGCGCCGCGCCCCCCCCCCCCGCGCGGCCGCCCCCCGCCCCCGCCGCGCCGCCCGCGCCGCCCGGCGCCCCCCGCCGCGCGGCGCCGCGCCGCGCCGGCGCGGCCGGCCCGCCCCGCGGGGCGGCCCCGGGGCGGGCCGCGGGCGGGGGGCAACAAGTAGATAACTCACTAAATATTATTTATAAACGTCTACTTTAATCAAAGCATAAATGCAATGCTTTTTTATTATATTTTATAGATCTTTATCTTCAATATATACATACATGAGACTCTTTATATTCACGCAGATCTTGACCTTCACACTTATATAAAATTTGCATCTCCTCATACTCATGGGAGATCTAACTCTTTGTATTTATCACATATTACGTAAAGATAAAGAATTTCATGATTGCACATATCTCATAAATCCTCACTTATAAACATGATACGTCACTCATATAACTCACACTTACTAACATGACACCTCACCTATATAACTCCACACTTATTTACATGACACATAACTCACACTTAATAACATGATACCTACTATAAACTCAAATATTAAACACACCCTAGACTAAACTATTTACATGGTCCTTGCATTAATATTGCAAGGTACCAAATAATGTAATACCTCTAATAAGTGATTTTTCTAGGAGTTTTCATCTTCAACAAGCAGAAGATCCCATGCGAGTCACTAGAACTATAGTAAAAATTTCACTACAACAAGGAGAAATTTTTGTCTTGGCCAATTTTTCAAGTCATCCTTGGCAAGAGGTAAATCAACAATTCAAAGGAAAGGAAAGGGTAGAAGTTGCATTCACCATCCATTTTACAGTCTATGATGGATGTTTTTTTTGCATGGAGGAGATCCAAAAAGGTCTTGATGCAGTGTGGACCATTTGATATTTTGATCAATGGTGGGCACTAATTTGAGAGCTTAAGAGGGCCACATAAGTTTCAAAAGTTTTGTGCATTGTCAATTTTCAAATATATGGTGGGCACTTGTTCCACAAGGAAAATGTTCGTGAAAGAGTTTCAAAGAAACATCATCCATTAATATTTTTATGAACAACGAGTGACATTTTTTAGCAAAGCAATTAAAAAGAGGTCTTCAAGGCCATGTGAGCCAATGATTTCCCATCCAATGACTTGTTCTATTTCCTAAAGCTATCAAAGGAGTTATCAAAGAAGGTTCTTGTCATTGGTTAAGACTCAAACATATGATAGATGCATCAACAACCCACATAAGTAAGTAGTTATCCCATCAAGGTGCACATCCAAAGAAGATCTATCATTGATCTTAGGTAGAAATAATATTTAATGGTCCATGTAAACTTGGAGTGAATATTGAGACATATGATTCAAAGACATATGAGTCGTCTGATTTTTATGATCAACAACCTACATCACCCTTGATAGCCTTTTCAACAATAACAAAAAGTGACTAGCAACCCACATAATATCTAAGAGAATTTTCAATAATAACTAAAGGGCAATCCCCATCATTGGTTGGAGGGCAACACAATCAATTGTCATAGAGAATCTCTTTCATGTTTGTTTGAGCTCATAGATCAGTTCTTCCATATTTTATTGAGCTCATAATTATTGTACACTTAATAGTTACATGTTATTTCCACTCCATATTCAAAAGGTACTGACAATTGGATATCTAGTTGAAAATGATCTAACATATCATAAAAAATGATAGGACTAGTTAGATGATAAAGCATAAAGAACCAATGATAATCATTCGATCTCAACAATCAATCACCTAGGAGGGAATACATGAATAGGAAGATCGAAAAGAGATCTACCAACCATCCAACCAAGAAGAAGCAGTCCAATTTGGTGGACCATAGTTATGAAAAATGGCAACAACCAAGAAAATTTTAATACCAATCTCCCACCTTCCACAACAAGGAACCTCCATGATGAGTAAGCATCTTTATTACAGGTAACATCTATGCACAATCTCAAAGAGGGGTAGTTAGGCTCATAAAGGTTGTAAAAAAATCTCAAGTCCACCTACCTGCACCATTTGAACACATTATTTTAATAAAATTGGTTAGTATCTTAAAGACAATAACATTAGGAGGATCCAAATAATAGCTCTAGTTCCAAAGACCTTGAGCCCATCAATATTAAATGTAGAACAATCTCTCACTTGATTTGGGGAGGAAAATTTAGATTTCTTGTACATTTTTTAGGCAAAGAAACCCTAGTATTTTGCTAATAAATAGTGGTTTCATTTTCATTATAAGACATTGAATATTGCCTACTAGTGCCTAATATATGGCCTTGTGTGTATTTTTTCTTTCACTTTTCTTCTATGTATGTATCTAGACTTGAGCCTTGAGTTGTTTTGTTAATGGTATTTGATCCTCTTTTGGTCTAGCATCTCTTTACATAAGTTTATCCACACACACACATATATATATATATATATATATATATATATATATATATATATATATATATATATATATATATATACATATTTCTTATATACATATTGTGTATGAATGTTGTATGTTAGATTGAAACCATGCTCAATCTACTAGCTATTAATAGATGATGCATGTGCATGGAAAAATATTTTGATCTTGGCACATCACCTCTGATAGATTAGGGTTTTATTTTATGTAATTTCTCTCCTTTTTTCTTCAACAAAGCAAGTAGTTTAGGAAGTAGAGCATCAAAGATCATATTAAATAAGGAGTTGGCCTTAGCAAAATCCCACAGGTTGCTTTGTGAGTGCACCCCTCACTCATAGAGCTTGCTAACTGTGTTTCTCTATATGAGGCATGAGTGTTTGGTGCATCCGGATACCACAATGGATGACTGCAACATTGTTGATTTATCTTGGACAATGTGTTGATTTCGTTCATTTTTAAAGAAAATTATGAACCCAACAAGAAAAGTTAAGTTCTTGATTTTTAGATAAAATATTTTGGTACAATCAATGTTAACAAAAGCATCTCTTCTTTTTTATGCTACTAACTATTGAGATTAAGCCTGCATACTATAGTTTATGGCTTGAACCCATAGTATACAATTTGTAATCTAAAACCTACAATCTATATTAAAATAATAAGCTAATACATACAAGATAGTTTCATTAAAGCATGAAAATTATTTTAAATTTAATGAACAAGAACCTCACTATGATAATGAGAATGTAAATCTACAAAATCTATTATAGAATTAAACTCTCTAAATGTGATTTTGCAATATTTCACAAAATTTATTAGACCAAGATAAATATAGCGATAAGATTAAAAAAATAATGAATTAAATGAGAAAGAGGTTCATAAATATCTTTTTGTACATCCATAAAGTTAAACTTTGTAAATGCCCCAATATTTCTTTTCATCTTATCTCAAAAGCTTTGGAAGTAAAAAATACACAAAGCAATAGTTGAATGTTTTTGGAGTTG
>JAQPPZ010004158.1:0-126806 GCA_028583015.1 Wollemia nobilis
TTTATATTAAGTAAAATAAGGCTTGTTTTATATAGCCTATGATATGGCCTATGATGTGGTGAAGGTTAAAAATTAATTTACCCCTTTTTTCCTTTACCTTTTACACTACATTGATACATAACATTAATAATACTAGAATAAAAGTCAAAAATTAAAAAACCACTTACGTTAATAAAACAAACACTATATTTTAGATTAAATATTTGTGTCTACCTTTAAACATTGCATGAATAATATAGTCTTAAAAGTCAAATACTACTTTTCTCAACCTGAAATATAACAATATAACTACAATGAAGAAGCTTAATTCAAACCTTAACCCTCTTGTGGCTCCCTATAATATCCTCTCAATCCTTGAATCTTCTAATTTAGTTTAGTTTTTCAAATTCCACTTGATATTTCCTTACAATTCATTCATCGAAAGATCCAAAGATTTATATTGACTCATGTTTCCCGATATTTTTGAAATTTTATTTGTAAGATGATTTCTTGAGAGACTGAGACCTATAAGACCTTGAAGGGATCCCATTTGTGGAGGAATATTACAAGATACACTATTATTGGATAAATGCATCATTCTAAATATTGATAAAATAACCTCATATGGAATATCCCAACCTTTCCTGAAAACTGTCGTATGATGTTTACTTTTAGCATCATGGTATTTTATATAAACTAGTTGTATTTGACTATTTTGTGATGCATTTATCATTGCATATAAATTTTAAAGGTTTTTTAGAATAGTCTTTGAAAACGTGTTTTAAGAAATACCTATAACTTGAATATTTGGAAGGCCAAATATTTTCACTGTATTATTACCTTGATGTTTATTGGATTTGTCCTTGTCGAAATATCCCAATGGTATGTTGTTGGAATTTCATCTTGGTGATCTTAGTTCAAATCATGAGGAGGGAGGCCCCCCCAAGAAGTGTGACCCCCATATATGCCACCTATTGTACTTTGTGCTACTTCAACAAAATGATTATTGGATTTCAAAATCAAAATCTTCAACAATGATAAATTTTTAATCCACTCAAAGATGGTACCTTCCAAGTTGTTCTAAATCAAGAACCTCTGTAAAGATGTAATTTTCAATGGATGGAAAATTACCCCTTTTCAAATGGTTATCATTTAGATTTAATGGATTTACATATGCAAGGCTTTTCAAATCTAGCATATCACCTTTGAGACGATTTTTAGTCAAAGTCAAAACAATGGGATTTGTATTGTTCTCCATAAAATTTGGAGGAATACGATTGCTTAACATGTTCTTTGACAAGTCAAAGAACATACATGTATGTAGTGCACAAGTCATCTAGAATGGTCCTTGTGAAAATATTTGTAGACAAAGATAAATAATCTACCTTCCCAAGATAAATGGTAATATCATAAGAAATAGAATCATTGAAGTGATTTTGAAAGAGGTCTAATATCTAGATATTTGTAGGAGGAAGAGGAAGATGACCTTATAAACTATTATTATGTAAATCCAACCAAAATGGAAACTTGGAGGTCAATTTGAATGGTAACAAAACCATTATTTAGTTGTAAGAAAGGTTCAAAATAGCCATGTGATAATGTCATTGACAACAGAAAGATCCAACTATTCTATGTAGCATTGGTTTATAAGTAATTTCAAAGAACGAAGACTTGCTACATGGCCATGGCTTAAAAGACTAGGCCTAAGATCAAGTGAGAATGTTAGTTGGGAACCACTAATGATGGTCTTCACAAAAGTGAAAGTGCAACAATTTATCTAAGTGTTAACAATTTATCTCTTAGATTTTATTTCTTACACAAATTTTTTAAAAATATTGATATACTTAAAAATAAATTAATTTAAATATAATATCTTAAAATCTTTTATATAACCATTAACAATGAGCAAAAAAGTTTACTTTCTCGTGACTAGAATGGTACTACACAAAGATTATTATAATCCAAATACATGAAAACATAATAATATCTCAATTATTACTTGCTTACTTTTTTCAATATAGTGAAAAAAAATTATAGTCAAACGGTTTAAACCCAATATACATGGCATATTTGTATTTTACATTGAAAAGCATACAAATGAAAATGATTTTTAAAAAATACTAATAATAAGTTTTGTTAAACACTAATCGTTATTATATATAAATACTTGGTGAATTTAAAATATCATTTGGATACCATTAGAGCTATATCACAACCAAAAAGTAAGATAGATGCATGTTTTAATAAAATAAGCTTTATACATTCATCTATATGCCTTCAAACATGACACCTGTAATACCGTCATAAAAGTAAAAAACTATTCTTCTCATAAATATTTTAAAGATAACAATCTAAGTACAAGCTTGATCCTTCAAACATGGCACCTATAATGCCATCATAAAATTAAAAACTATTCTTCTCATATATTTTTTAAAGATAACAATCTAAGTACAAGCTTGATCTATCTACCTTCAAATATGGTAACAATAATGTCATCATAAAAGTCAAAAACTATTTTCCTCAACTTCTTCTTGAAAGATAGCACACTAACTATAATGGAGAAGCCTAATCCATAACTTAATCCCATTGCAACTCCCCACCATCTTGCCTCAATCTCTTAATCTTCTGGTTCATTGTTGTGAGCATGACATGCATATGTTCCATTACTTTTGCCACCTTCATCTTGAGAATCTTCCTGGGTTGTGTTGAAAGGGATCCCAGAAAGATTTGAATTGCCTGAAAAAGATGACTTATCAAAGGTTGAAAACTGCCTTCCATGAGATACTCTTCCGTCAAGAATGTTGTAGGAGAGATTCAAGAATTCTAAGTAGTTCAAATTTTCAAGTTTCACTGGAATGTTTCCATCCAATTTATTCATTGAGAGATCCAAAGATTCAAGTTGACTCATGTTTCCCAATGTTCTTGGAATTCTGCCAGTAAGATAATTTCTTGCAAGACTGAGACCTATAATACCCTGAAGGGATCCCATTTGTGGAGGAATATTACCAAATAGATTGTTATTTGACAAATCCATCACTCTCAATATGGATATAACAACCTCATATGAAAGATCCCAACCTTTCAGGAAAATTGACATATGATAATTACTCTCACCATAGTCTATAGAGCCCAATAGTGTTGGACTATTTTGTGATGCATTAATCATTGCATTCAAATTTGAAAGGCTATCTGGAATAGTCCCTGAAAGCATATTGTAAGAAAGATCTAGGATTTGAAGATTTGGAAGGCCAAACATTTTCAATGGAATATTACCTTGAAATTTATTGGATTTCAAAATCAAAATCTTCAACTGTGATAAATTTTCAATCCATTCAGGGATGGTGCCTTCCAAATTATTCTTTCCTAAATCAAGAACCTCCACAGAACTGCAATTTGCAATGGCTGGCAAACTACCCATTTTCAAATGGTTATCATTTAGATTTAACGTCTTTAAATATGCAAGGTTTTTCAATTCTGAGATATCACCTTTGAGACGATTTCCAGCCAAATTCAAAACAATGAGATTTGTGCAATTCTCCGCAAAATTTGGAAAAATAAGAGTGCTTAACATGTTTTTTTGACAAATCAAGAACCTGCATGTATGTAGTGCATATGCCATTTGGAATGGCCCCTGTAAGATTATTTGCAGACAGAGATAAATAACGTGCATTCGCAAGATAGGTGGCAATTTCATAAGGAATAGAATTATTAAAGTGATTATGAGAGAGGTCTAATGTGCGGATATTTGCAGGAGGAAGGGGAAGACGACCTTCTACAAGTTTTTTGAATGGAGGACTCCAGGTCGAACTAATTTCCACAGTCAAGTGGTTATGAGAAAGATACAACTCTTCTAGTCATGTCAAGTTGTCAAAGTCAGTGAGGAAAATGGCCCCGGTTAGACTGTTATGATCGAGATGAAGTTTCATTAAAATAACGAGCTTGAAAACTGTGGATGGAATTGTACCTGTTAACCCGTTGAAAGACAGGTCCAAATACTCAAGCTTAACGAGCTCAAAAACTGTGGATGGAATTGTGCCTGTTAACCCGTTGAAAGACAGGTCCAAATACTCAAGCAACGCCATCCCAGAGGCAGCAATTCAATCCCTGCTAGGAATTCAAACGGTTGGAGTAATCAACAAGACCTTCTTTGAAGTCGAGAAGGTAACTTCTTTCGTCTGGCGGGCAAGCAATTGCAAGGGAAGATAACAACACCAACAAAAATGTTAACATTGTTGTTGGAAACAGAAATGGGCAATATGAACGCTTTACTTCCATGGCTTCTATCGCCGGACTTGGGACTTCCTCTCTCTCTACTCTCTATTGGGGGAGGGTACGGACGAAAAAGATGAAAGAAAACTCAGTAAAAGCAGGTTAAATAGACCTTTGGCGCATATACTGTGTGTGGAAACTACTTAGATGCCATGGCTAGTGCAAAGATCCTTCAGCCTGAACACGTGGCAGATGATGCACGGTGAATGCGTTTCTCTGGAAAGTCTTTGAAAACTTGACCGGTGGAAAGGACATCCCATTCTATGGGTAATTGCCTGGTAGTTTCATGGGATAGACAATTGAACGCGTGAAAGTAAATAATATAATTGTTGATTTGGAATTGTTTGCCACTTGCAAAGTGCCTTTTTATGAGTGGGGGACATAAGCTAGTGGATTATTTTGCTAGTGAAAGGAAAGCCAAGAAAAACAACTTGAATAATTATTTAGCCGAAACAATGAAGCAATGCTTATTAGTGCGTGCCAAAGGTCATTAAGCAATAATAGTTGATTAATTATGTTTATCTCTAAAATTTGTATTCAAAATAGGTTACCTAAATTTTATCATTAAATTTTTTTTTGATAATACTTAATAAAATAAACATCAAAATACCTTTAAAAATTTGTACATATAAGACGATAGACTTGTTAATATTGTAAATTTAATATATATATCTATTATTTTTTAAATTAAAAAGGACAATCAAATCATTAATCTAAGATATTTGAAAGCTTTCCCACTTGATTAATTGGTGGTTGGTAATCCATATGTTCCGATTAATTCGGATCGATTATCAACCCATTTGGTCAATCAGCATGCGGTCCGATAATTTCGGATGGAGGAAGGGAGAGATTTGAAGTGACTTGACCGCCATAAAGGATGGAAGGCGTTTTGAAATGGAATTATTTGAATGTGGAAAAGCTCCTATTGACCGGAGTAAACTTTTTTTGTATGGTATTTTATGTATAAGAGTTTTTTTTATTTTTTAAAATTTAAAGGATAGTTCATTTTAATGTGTTAAACGTTGAGGAAATATTTAATCACTTGATGTTTGAATGTTTGTTCACATGTTAAATTTGAAAGCGATGGTTTTTAGCTAGTGAAATCCGAGTTAATGATGATTTGGATTATATTAATATTTGGGAAAGATGGAAGAGGGGAAGATGGTTTTTAGCTAATGAAATCCGAGCCAATGATGATTTGGATCATATTAATATTTGAGAAAGATGGAAGAGAGGAAAATTTAAATAAGAGGGGAAAATTTAAATTTGAGGCTTTTTGTATCAGGTGGAAGCTTGGATTAAATTTTATTTGTTGGAAATTGTGGTTGTAAAGAAATGGCAGAATTTTTAGAGAAACCTTTTCATCCATAGATGGCGTCTGACAAGTCATTTGAAGCAAAATCACAAAAATTATGATAATGTATGCTAAAGAGGAAACTCGGGCTAATATAAGAATGATAGATAAGGAAGATGAAGGGTAGAAGGGACAAGACAAAGTTAGTTAGAAAACACCCTCAAAAGGATGGATTAAAATTTTAATACTAATAGATTGCAAAAGAAAATTTGTTTAGAGCTTGAAAGTGTAGAAGGGACAAGACAAAGTTAGTTGGAAAACACCCTCAAAAGGATGGATTAAAATTAATACTAATAGATTGCAAAAGAAAATTTGTTTAGATGTTGAATTGGAGTGGTCTATAGAAATCACGTTGGGATAGTGCTCTATTAAGAATTATAGAGCCTAGGCAAGACCACGAACAATGAAGTAGAAGCCTTAGCTATCAAATTTGCTTCTATCTAGACAATAAAACAAAGTTATAGGCATGGTTATGCATAAGGGGTAGTACCAAAAAATTATTTATCAAATCGGGGCGAATCAACGTGAAAACTGTATAAACTTTGGGGCAAGTTTTTCAAATTTTTGAAGAAATTTTTTCAAAACATGGCAATTTTTTCATTTTTTTCCACTAAAATTATCATAAGGCGAGTGGCACAAGGCGAGTGGCAGAAGGCGAGTGGCATAAGGCGAGTGGCAAAAGGTGAGTGGTAGAAGGCGAGTGGTAGATGGCGAGTGGTAGAAGGCAACTAGCAGATGGCGACTGGCAAAAGGTGACTGGAAGAAGGCGACTGGCATAAGACGACTGACAGAAGGCGACTAGCAGATGGAAAGTGACACAAGGCAACTGGCAGATGGCGAGTGGCAAAATGCGACTAGTAGATGACGAGTGGCACAAGGCGATTAACAAACGACGAGTGGCACAAGGTGACTAGCATATGGTGACTATCAGAAGGCGACTGGCATAACGTGACTGGCATAAGATGAGTGGCACAAGGCGAGTGGCACAAGGCGATTGGCACAAGGTGACTGGAATATGGTGAGTGGCACAAGGTGACTGGAATATGGCGAGTGGCACAAGGCGAGTGGCAGATGGCGAGTGGCACAAGGCAACTGGTAGATGGCAACTGGCATAATGCGATTGGTAGATGATGAGTGGCATAAGGCGACTAGCAAATGGTGAGTGGCACAAGGTGACTGGCATATGGGCGAGTGGAACAAGGCGATTGGAAGATGACGAGTGGCATAAGGCGACTGGCAGATGGCGAGTGGTACAAGATGACCGCCATAATTTGTCAATTAGATGATGCCACATGTCCTCTCTTCTGCCACGTGTTGTTCATCTATTAACTTATGCCATGCAGAATTCTATAAATTCATTTACAGGGTCATTTTTTGCCTCTTCCACAATGTTTTCCACAACAATTTTAAACCTTTTTCCAGCATTTTTAGGGCATTTTCCATAGTGGTTTCCAAGCATTTTCAAAGCATTTTGGCAGCGTTTTTAGAGCATTCTGGTAGAATTCTTAGAAGGTTTTGGAAGCATTTTCAGAAGGTTTTTGCAGTGTTTTCTAGTGCATTTCTGAGTGTTTTCATACTTCTTTTCAGAGATGGCTAGTTGTTCCTCTCCTCTTCCCTCTAAAGTTAATTTTAATTACATCTACTGCCCCAACATCAAGAGCATTTTCAACACTCCTGAAAGAGATTCCTAATGGGTTTACACCGCTGGACTTGTTGGTGTGTTGAAGATGCCATAGTTGAACATTAATGTTCAGTTTATGCAATAGATCATTTCTTATTACAACCATGACGTGTCCAATGTTTCGATACAAGTGGATAACAAGGAAATTATTTTTTTGGTTAAACCCTTTGATGTGCAGTGACTAATAGGGCTACCATTTTTGAATGGTGTACTGGTGAACAACTAGTATGCCTTAACCGACAATGATAAATCCACCCTAGGAACCATTTACTCTATTCATTCTGACAATTTGAAAGGTATAATTTGAAAATTTATTTTTTATTTAACATTAAATATTGTTCTATTGTAGTTTCATTTCTCTAATAACGTTCTTCTTATTGTATTTTTTGTTTTCTAATAATGTTGTCGCTTTTTTCAGTTAATTCTTCTAAGTCCAAAAGGGGCTTAAACTTTTCCAATGTTGGAGATAAATTTTTACATGCTTGCATTGAATTTTTTAGGCAAGGCTTATTCTACAGGGACGACCTACAAAAATGCCTTTTTGGGCACTTTCTTTATTGCTTCATTGTATTGGTGGCAGTAGATTTGACTGGTCCATGCACATTTCCAATCGCCTGAAACATGACCTTTTGAGTGCCAAAAAATTCAATCTGCTTATACAGTGACTACTAGTAATTTTATTCTTTGAATATTTTAGGAAGCTTATTTCAACCTTCAACAAAGCAGTCCTCCCACTACATTGCACCCCATTTTGTTGTCTATTGGCATGTCTAATGATGAGATACAGGTAAACATATTTGTTGGAATATATTTGTTTTCTTTTTTTTTATTCTATCTTGTTATTCTCTAATTTTGTTTTGAAAATGGAGAAGAGCATCTCAGTCATCAAGTAAAAGGGATGTCGCATTTAGGATTGAGGAAGTATCTATTGATTCTGACACGCAGTCGCAATCATCACCAATAACTCCCACCAAACGTGTGAGGTCTCATGGTGATCGGATTCAACATACACTTGTGACACCTTTCACTGGAGAAATAGTTACTGTCAATGTGGAAGAGTTTACCTCCAACCCACAAGGTAACCTTACTCTTCATTGTTCAAAAATACTTTTTTAAATAATTTATTTTAATGACTTAAAATTATGTTTTTTAATGTGTTTTACATATTTTTTAGACAAATGGTAAATGGTTGAAACATCAATGGGTGTAGAGTCTAAGTCTGGTATGTATGGTTTAAATAAATCTTTTTTAATGCTATTGTTATTTACACAAGATTAAATTTATGTTTTTATGTGAAATTTAATAGAGGGACCTGCTATATTCAAAAGGCTAAAAAAAAGGATGGCTCCACCATCTGACCAGCCATAGCAACGACCACATCCATAGCCACAACCACAACAAGTTCTTGTCCATCCACAACAGGTTCCACTGTCTGTCCATTCAAAGCAAGTTCCTATCCATCCATAGCAAGTTCCACCTATGAGGAACCAATCATGCATGCATGGTAAAATGTTCCTCACACCGCCACCTCATCATGCAAGAAGTGCTATAGAGACACAAAATGTGTCATCATCTAATGTTTCTATTGTATCGATACTAACCTTAGAGAATTTTTCAAATGTTGAGAGTGCATCTCAAATGCCCTCGGGAACTCTAGAATGTGAATTTATTTATCAGGGTATGAATCTTGAAAATTACCCTTTAAAGGCAAGTGATATTCTTGAGGATGAAGAGGGTATTTATGGAGAAGAAGATGTCAATGTAGATTCCACCAAATTCCCCCTCCTCCCCATAGCAAGTCATCGCCCGTAGTGTAACATAAGATGATATCCTAAATTTTTTTGAAAATATGTTATTAGCCGATAGATGTGAAGTTGTAGTTCATAATACTCTTCTTTTGGATATTGATAAATTGAAAGAATGGGAATATCGGGCCAAGGTTTTGATTAAAGCCATCAATGGCTGATATAAGAACTTTTCAAAAAGAAAAGAGTTATTTTTAAATATTGATAATGAGCCCCAAAAGCTCGATGCCTTGCTACATAAAGCTGAATATGGCACTATGGAGGCTGAGTCTACATACAGAGATGAAATTTTGGCCATTGTTTTGAATCGTTTGGAAAACCTCAATGCAAAAGCCCAAGCATATTTCAATGAATGGGCACTTGATCAGAACAAAGTAGCAGTTGTAGAAACATCATGACTTACAACTGATGTAAGTTCTATATCTAACTAAAAAATATTATTTTGTTAAATATGTTTTGTTTATAAATATTAACATTTTTTCATTTCTGTTTTGTAGTCTAATTTCCAACATCTAAAGCAACAAGTCGATGCCATGAAAGTTTTGATCAAGACTACCAAAATTAACATTAATAATGCTATTGAATTGAAGAATAGGTTACAGCAGACGGTTAGAGAAAATAATTTGTTGAAGAAAATTATCAGAGATAGGGACCTAGATGTCGAGGCTAAACTGAAAGAAAATGAGAAGAAGTTGAATGCACCTTTCAAAGAAGATCCAACGAAGGAAGAGAATGCCTTGTTATCGGGGATCAACACTACAACAAAAATTTTGGTTAGGGTTGGGGCATTAGAAGAAAATAATATTGAGGTAGATGTGGGTGGACCTTTAGGAAATATCGAAAAAGAATAGAACTTTGTTGTGTTGCATTTGAAGTGAAACAAAAACTCTTTATATTTTTATAAATTATTTAAGACTGGTATTTTTTTTTAAATTGAAATCAATGATAGAGGCAATTTCTAAAAAATTCATATTATCATTTTGAAATTTTGTTTTTTAATATTTTTGTTATGTTTTAATTTGAAGTGGAAGAAATAATGTTTGATATGTTTTGTAAATTGCGAATGAATGGTATCCTTTTTGAAAATTGAAATCAATGAATGAGACTATTTTCGAAAAATGTATTATCTATTGAAAATTTTGTTTTGTATGTTGTTATGTTATGATTATATGTGTTGATGTATTAAGTATTTTGAAGTGGAAGAAATAATGTTTGATATGTTTTGTAAACTGTGAATGAATGGTATCCTTTTTGAGAATTGAAATCAATGAATGAGACTATTTCCGAAAAATATGTTATCTATTGGAAATTTTATTTTGAATGTTGTTATGTTATGATTATATGTGTTGATGTATTAAGTAATTTGAAGTGGAAGAAATAATGTTTGATATGTTTTGTAAATTGTGAATGAATGGTATCCTTTTTGAAAATTGAAATCAATGAATGAGACTATTTTCGAAAAATGTGTTATCTATTGGAAAATTTGTTTTGAATGTTGTTATGTTATAATTATATGTGTTGATGTATTAAGCAATTTGAAGTGGAAGAAATAATGTTTGATATGTTTTGTAAATTGTGAATCAATGGTATCTTCTTTAAATATTAAATTCAATGAAAGAGAATATTTGCAAAAAATATGTATTATCGCTTGGAAATTTTGGTTTAATTATTACTATGTTTTGATTATTTATGATGATGTAAAAGTTTTTTATTTTTAATTTGAAGTGGAAGAAATAATGTTTGATATGTGTTATCTCTTGAAAACTTTGTTTTGAATGTTGTTATGTTTTGATTGTTTGTGTTGATATATTAAGTAATATTGAAGTATGTGAATGTAGTAAGATGTTATTTTATGTTATATGAATTAATTTGAAATGTCATAAAATGTAGCATAGACAATTAATTTCACAAATTGCAAATACTACAAGAAAAATAGAAGCTTTAAACTAATACTTCAATAACAAGGCTAATGTAAAATGATATAAAAAATATCCAGTAACACATTTTTGATAATCCAATAATCAAATCATGTGTAATCAAAGAATATGTGTAACACATGTGTAATCAAATAATACATAATCAAATCGAGAGGGCTATGCTATACAGAGTATCCAATGGCATCCTTTCATTTTGATATGTGAAATCAAATCAAATGATAATATGTGAAATCAAATCAAATAATAATATGTGAACTCAAATCAAATCAAATGATAATATGTGAAATAAAACAAATGATAATATGTGAACTCAATTCAAATAAAATGAAAGCATCTTTTCATTCTGATATGTGAAATCAAATCAAATGATAATATGTGAAATCAAATCAAATGATAATATGTGAACTCAAATGAAAGCATCCTTTCATTATGATATGTGAAATCAAATAAAATGAAAGCATCCTTTCATTATGATATGTGAAATCAAATCAAATGATAATATGTGAACTCAAATCAAATAAAATGAAAGCATCCTTTCATTCTGATATGTGAAATAAAATCAAATGATAATATGTGAAATCAAATCAAATGAATGCATCCTTGCATCATAATGTTGGAAGCTGGAACAAACTCTTTTCAGATTGTACAATTTGTTATGCACTCATTCCAAAAAAATTTGTTGTCACAATCTGACCAGTGTTACCATCGTCCTCATCATCATCAATATTCGTTACACCTCTTCTCTCTACCAAAGAATTCCAATGTGACAATGCTCTTTCGTAAGGAAACTCCTCCACCTCATAGGTCAACACATATACTCTCAAACAATTCTCCAAATTTTTGTCCAACCTATTTCGAACTTTAGATTTTACATATGATAGTGCATTGAACACCCTTTCATCTTCCACGGATCCCAAAATTATCGTTTGACATAATTCATATAAATGAAAATATTCACTCATAGTATGTTGTAAGATAGTACTTGGTTGTAATATTCTCCACAAACGTGAAATAGAACCTTCTTCATGATAGTTAGAGAGTTGTGCAACTTGAGCAGACATTGTTGTTCCAAAACAGTTTGATTGTTTTGTCAAAAGATCTCTGTTGAGAATGCCATTGATTTCAATACCATTGACTACAACACTTTTACTGAAATGGCCAGCAAGGTTGCCCACACATTTGAGAAAAAAAGAATTTATAGTCTGGTATTCATTACAAGGATCCCAAAACATCGGATTTACCACACCCATAGCCTCTAGCAATTCATCTCTTTGAAAATGGTCTCTTATTTCTTTTGTCAATGATTCTGCTATTTGTTTTAGTTTAAGTTTTGTATCGTCTACAACTACATGAAATATATTGTAGGTTATGGGCATTTGTTCAACTTCATTTGTAGCTATATCTAGTCACACACCATAACAATATAAAGGTATTTCCTTTCCACGGACATTAATACATAGATGATCGTTTATATTGAACTTCAAAAAGCTTTGAGGAGCATTCACATTTGTTAAAGCTCTCCAACTCTCAAACATAAGATCCATAAAATTTTGACCAGATGCATACATCATATCAATATGCATGCAAATTTGTATTCTCGCCCTGATGAAATCCACAATATAAATCGATCTTTCTTATGCAATTTTGATCAAAGTATTCATTTTTTCCAACATTGGAAGAATTCCACACAATGTGAGAAGAGTTTCAAAGTCACTCATTTGAAAAAGTAAATCTTTAGCCTTATCAACTGCCCTATGATTTGCATACATAAACCCTATCAAGGATTGATATTCTTTGAAAACTCTTAATGTCGGTAGATACATCGAAATCCACCTAGTATCCACATCTTTCAACAGTTTTTTACCTTCGGTAACTCCTAGTGCAAACTATTGAAACTCTGAAAATATTTTTGGACTACGTGAAAAATATTCATGAATTTCACGGACAAGCTCTTCCACTCTCACAACATTTGTAAATGTATCCACAATTTTGTATGCAAGATTCATTCTATGAGCCATGCAATGAATAGGGATCAAATATGGGGCAACCGATGTTTTTAGTCTAACAAAAAGACAATTCTTGTGTCCTTGCATTGTAGCAGCACCATCAGCTCCTACACATATTAACTTAGTGGCTATTTCAATTTCATTCATTCCTGCTTCTTCTTTTAAACTAGTTACAACAACATTGTAAATGTTTTCTGCATTACAATTTTCCACCATTTTGCGTATTCCAAGTAAATGAGGTTGCCTTGAATGATTTTTCAATGTGTAAACATGAATGCAAATCCAAGATGTATTTTCAATTGCAGTCACCTCATCAATTGAAAGTGAAATGAATTTTACCTTTTTTGCTTTCTCTCTGAGGTCATCATGCTCAACCAATGAGAGACATTTTGCCATTTCCCAACCACTTTGATATGACCAATGGGCGTTGGATAAGTTCTACACATTAGCTAGTCGAAATAGAGATTTATAATCCATGAAATCAGACATAGGTCTACCCTTCTTAAGAATAGAGAATACAATAGCAAACTGCAAACTTTTTGAAGCTAAAGTTAACTTATTCATTTTTCAAAATTGGGCTTGAATCGTTGCACCTTTCTCAACCAATGTTTGCTTTTGTTTCATTTCTTTATCATATTCTTATGCATATCTCATATGTGTGCACTCTGATGCATCCTTCCACCTATAAGTTTTTTGTGTTGGTCGATCACCTTCTTTTGTTTTGATATAAACCTTTCCATTATGTTTTTCTACTGTACCTTTATTAAGTTGCAATCTATGCTCCTTTTCATGTTTCCAACTGCAAATTACGTGTCTCAATTCTGTTATATCATCACTACTATTCTCTAGCAACACTGGCTCAATAAATGGAAATTATGATATCCAATCAAGCTAAAATGATCTATTAATTGTCCACCTAGATAACCTTGCACGTTTATTTTTTAGATGAAGATTCTCAGAAGTAGGGACTGCATAAGAACTATTAGTTTCTTTTCCACTTGGCATGTTAGATTCATGAATCTCTTCATGTTGTTGTTTTATTTGATTGAGAATATTTTCATATGTGGATTGTTCATTAACGTGGATATGTGGAAGTGGAGGTCTACCAGGGTTAACAGTGTTTTATGTAGAGATAATACTAGTGTCAATAGTAGATTCATTATCACTATGGCATTTAAAAGCATACTAGTGTTTTCTATAGATAAAAATGGACAAAACCATCAACCAAAAAACACACTTCTTTATGAATGAAGACATTATATTTAAAATTAACAAAGTAAAAAAATTTACTGGTGAGTAAAGGTGTTCATACCTTTAGTTTATGCAGATGTTGATGGCTGACCAGGTTTTGAAATATTATGAAAGTATTTGAGGATACTCCTTTTATTGGAATACTGGCCTCCCTTCTTTCCACTACTTGTAGTTGATATTTTACCTGTATAAACAGAAGAATAACATGAACAAAGAACATCATTTTTAAAAATGAAAATAACTAGTATAAAAGAGAACTACTACTAGAGACAACATAATATTTGTCCCAAGAATATCGTTCCTAAGCAGAATAAACCTCCTTATTGAGTGTCCATTAATAAAATTTTAAGTAAAATTTAATGGTAAAAGAAACATATTGATAAATTGAGTTGCCTTATGGCAGTCGCCTTTTGACAGTTGCCTTCTGCCAGTCACCTTATGCTAGTCGCCTTGTGCCAATCGCCATTTGCCAATCACCTTCTAACAGTTGCCTTTTGACAGTCACCTTCTGCCAGTCGCCTTCTACCAATCACCTTATGCCAGTCACCTTATACTAGTCGCCTTATGCCATTCACCTTCTGTAACTCACCTTCTGCAACTCGCCTTATGCTAGTCACCTTAAACCAGTCGTCTTATGCTAGTCACCTTTTGACAATCACCTTCTACCCGTCGCCTTCTGCCATTCGCCTTATGCCAATCGCCTTATGTCAGTCGCCTTGTGCCACTCGCCATCTGCGAATCGCCTTCTGTCAGTCGCCTCCTACCAGTCGCCTTTCGCTAGTCACTTTTTTCTAGTCGCCTTATGCCACTCGCCTTATACCACTCGCTTTATGCAAGTCACCTTCTACCAGTCGCCTAATGTCAATCGTCTTATGCCACTCGCCTTATGTCGGTCGCCTTCTGTCGGTCGCCTCCCGCCAGTCGCCTTCTGTCAATCGTGGACTCGGGTTTTGTTAGTAGTCTACTTTGTATGGCTCGCTATCCAAAAAAAATGTTGTAATTGTATGGGAGTCGCTCTGACGGTTAGCTATATATAATGGGGTACAAGGGGTGATTTGGGCAGAATATTTTTTATTTTTAATAAATTTAGGGTGAAAATTAGGCGGGAAACCTTATGATAATGGGGCAAATTTACCCTTAAAAAAATTAGATCCCAAAATTTTTGGACGAACGGGCCCGACCTCTATGGTCCCAAAATTCATAAAATTAACATTTTGGAAATCTGAATATTCACGCTAAATTGCGAAATTCACCACTATGCAAAACCTTGGTTATAGGAGGATAATCATAGAATCAAATTCTCAAATATTGCTAAGAGCTCTGGATTGTATGAGGGACTTTGCTTTGGAGACATGGAGGTTGAGGATTCTGGACATCCAAATCAAGGAGTTGTGAAGAGACTTGGATGATGTGATTGTGATTTATATGAATATAAATCTGAATAAAGTGGTAAACTTCCTAACTAAGACCAGTACTGAGAAGAAGGTAGGGATTCAGAGGCACAGTGCCATGGATTTTGAGGATGAGAGGATTAGACAAGTTGGTGAGCAAATCTAGTGTTTCACATTTTTGGACAACCATTGTAGACATATAGTTTAGGAGTTTTGGCTCCAATGCAGATCTCCTTTTAATGTTGTAACCAAAAGTGATTAGTTCTTAAGATCTTGGGTTTTAGAGTTATGGAAGTTTTTTGAAAAATTAAAAGGAAGAAATAGGTGCTCTTGCTTGCAAACTACGACTAGAACTTAGAACTTGGAAATAATTTTGTTTTAATATATTTTTCGAATTCTTTTTTCAAAAAATTAATTAAATAACTTAAATTATAATTTAAATATACTATATTTTTTATGTATAAATTAATATAAATATAAAAATCTAAATAGATATATAATTGTGAATTTTGATCATAAATAAATAATTTTTTTAATATTTTTTAAATATTTTGGATAATGTGATAAACCCCTATGATCGATGCATAGGGTTAAGCAGTCTCCTCCCAACTATGGCCCTTTGTAAAGTTGAGAGCTACTCATATCAACAGAAAAGTTAACACATAGTCATTACATACCCACCCCGTCACACACTTGCCCACACCACGATATGAACCTTGAACCTCCCCGAAGATGAACCAAAACCTGAATCATTAAATTATTTCAAGATGGAATTTTTTCATTATAACTATTATATATATGGAAAAAAAAGTTATAATTTTTTTTGTTTGAAAACTAATTATCTAACAACTTTTTTTATCTTTATGCATGAAAAGTCCATTGACATTGTCTAGAAGGAGAATATGTGCTAAAATTTCTAATAAAAAAATAAGTTTTGTGTTAAGTATTTTAATTAATGAAAATATTTTAATGAAGCAAGCTTTATATTTTAGTTTATATATATATATTTATTTATAATCTAATTAATTTAATGGTATACAACACTTGCTGTAGTTACTCTCCCACCCCAGATTCAAATTTTATAAAAATAAAGTTATGCATCATACGATTATAACTAAAATATAATTGAATAATTATATATTAAATACAATAAAGTTCCTTTCATATAACCTATGATATAAGAAGGTTAAAAACTACCTTTACCTTTTTCCTTTACCATTAATAATAATACAATAAAATCAAAAACTATTTTTTTAAAATTCTTAAAAAACTCTATATTTTACCTTTCTATGCCTACTTTCAAAGATAGTATGAATAACACAATCATAAAAGTTTGAATACTAATTTTTAAAATTTGTGTTGAAATTCAACAATTTAACTAAAATGAAGAAACCTAATTCATAACTTAATTTCAGTGCGGCTCTCCACCATATAGACTATATGTGAATTTTTTTTATGTATTTCTTTTGTTAAGTATGTTACTTTCATCTTAAAAAATTTTATGATTGTGTTAAAAATTTATAAATTAAGTGAAGTATAACAGGTGATATATCCTGTAATTTAAACTTAAATAACCTTAATAACAATTCAACTGCATACCACTAAATAATTAAACTGTTTCTTTAATATATTCATTTAAAAAGCTAAAAATTCAAGCTGACTTTTGTTTCGAAGTAGTTGGAAATACTTATCAACATTCGCTAGTGCAAAGATCATTCGACCTGAACACGTGGCAGATGATGCACGGTGAATGTGTTTTTTTTTTTAAAGTCGTAGACTTGACCGGTGAAAAGGACGTCCCATTCTATCGGTAATTGGTCGGATAGAAAATTGAACTCGTGAAAGTAAATAATATAATTGTTGGTTTTGAATTGTCTCCCACTTGCAAAGTGACTTTTTTGAGTGGGACAAAAGCCAGTCGATTCTTTTTCTAGTCAAAGAAAGTAGAAAAGTTTATTAATAAATTTTAGTGTTCGTTTTTTTTTTAATATTAATTTAAAGAGAGTTTTGAAAGGGTTTCCACAATTTTATACATACATTCAAATTCTCAATCATAATAACAATTTTTAAAATATTATACTTATTAGAAATAAACAAGAGAGTTTAATTTCTAATAACCATAATGATTCGGGAGAGAACTTAGAAAAGCACAATGCTTTGAAGGCAAAACAAATTCTAACAAACTCCGATCAAATGGCAAAGCAAGACCGAACACCCCTTCCAACGAGAGCCAAAGAGATGTCCAACTCCTCCTTACAAAAACAAAGCATCATGAGCCTCTTTACTAGCAAGGGAGACATGTTTAGGTTTAAAATTTGAAAGTAAATATGTTTGGAGTAAGGTAATAGATTGTTTTGAGTGTATTAGCCCACTATAAAGGTTTCAATCTTAAGACATTGATAATCTCCCTCGTATCAGAAGACATGGTAAGAGTTATAATAATAACTCCAAAGTTTAAAAAATATAAAAAGTTACTAATTTTCCTATATAAAAACAAATGAATAATAATTAGAAGAAGTCAACCTACCCCTAACCCTTGAGCAGTCAACTGACAATTGTAAGAAATCAAGGAACCCCAACCTTTCAAAACTATAAATACTCACCTATCATACATCCTATCCTTCTATAAATATTTGATGATTTGAACTTTAAACCTTTTCCAATAAAAATTCAAAACCCAATCACTATTTTATTAAACTAAAAGCTTTCCTAATAGATTGGTAATCCATCTGCTCCGATTAATTCGGATCGATTATCGCCCGTTTGGTCAATCAGCATCCGTTCCGATAAATTCGGATTGACGAAGGGAGAGGATTTTAACTGATTTGATCGACATAAAGGATGAAAGTCGTTTTGAAAAGTAATTATTTCAATGTGGAAAAACTCTTATTCACATTTATTAAAAACATAATTAATTTTCAACTCACAAATATATTATTTAATCCTTTAATTAAATGCCATATCTACAAACAAGGTTATATGTTGGATGTCATTTAATTAATAATATATTTATTTGTATCTTAAGGGCTTAAGATTTTTTTTGAATGAAAAAGACCTTGTATTAGCTTAAAATCTCTTTCATACAAAAAAAGGGTTGGGTGGGATTGAGCACACCCTATTTCAAAACACCCTTAACCACCACAAGTCTTCACACTAACTTATAAAAAATTAGAATTCAAATACATCAAAACAATAACTCCCCATATAACCAAAGTTTAACAAAATGACACATGTCAAGAAACCATCATAACAAACATACACCAAGGACCACCCGGAGTGCATATAGCAAGAATAATCAAAGATTTGGTGGGGGGCAAAAATTTTCAGTGGGAAGAACCAGCAGAAACTCGACCACGAGAAGGCCTCCGACTCTGATAACTCCAGCCCCGCAACCTAGAACAAACATGTTCCAGAGGAAGGCGACTAACCGAACAAGGGGCATTCGCCCAGTAGTCTAGCAAGGAACGTAAGTGCTGGACTTCAACATTCACTTTATCCACTTGATTAATAATTTGTAACCAACAGTCATAGAAAATAACAAGTTTGTCATCCAGAGAGAAGGAAGTAGAAGCCTGAAGTCGAGCAAAAATGATATTATTTAGTGTTTTCCATAAATGATAGAGAATGCTGATGCGAAAAATATGCCACACTTCTCTTAGTGGTTCTGTTAAAACAAGTGGGTCCCCCAAAATGGCATGAACCCACAAACATCCTTATGCCAAAAATGGGTTAAAAAAAGAAAGGATCCAAGTCCAAGCTTCGTGAGCTTTTTGACAACTCCAAAAAACATGTACAAAGTCTTCGGATTCATTACAAAATGCACAGGTAGGATTATCCACCCTAATATGTCGTAACCTGTTGCCAATAGGCAATCCTTGATGCAAGAGACTCCAAGCAAAAAAACATTGCTTGGGTTCAATATATGAGGCCCACACAACTGAAAATCGCAAACTCCAACGGGATTGAGAGGAGACAAGATCCCATCTATAATTCAAAACATCCACCATAGGAACATTAGGGCAAAGCCAAGCATACCATACAGAAGGTTTATATTTAGAAAGCCAAGTATGTGTTGGCCAAAACCAATCAGACCACCAAGGTTTCTGGAAATGCTTACCAATCTTGGCCCAGACAAAAAAAGGAATTTTATCAACAACTACATCAAAGGTAGTTTTATCATCCTACTTAAGTCTATATTTATGTCGAAACTGATCCCAAGATAACCAATTCCTGGTATCTAAATCAAAAAAATCAAAAAAGGAAGAAATTCCTTTCTTGTGAAACCGAAGGGCATGAATCCATTGCACTTTTGCCAAAGGCAAACCTTCAACAGTGATAACAGGGGACCACCAAGGGTTAAGAGAAGAAATTGATGCCCCTGCTACTTTACCTTTACCATGCCAATGGAGCCAAGGTTTGAAAGCTTCCCAAGCTTTCCAAATACTTTTAATCACAAAAGAACTTGAAATTTTAAAAGGAACAAGAGCTTATAGAAATGTTTGAATATTCAAGTCCTTCCAAACTTTCTTTCCCAAAGGGAAGGCTCAAAAATTTTCTCTCATGATTTGTCAAATTATGCATTGGTTTTCAAGAAATCAACTTACCCTAAGGTTTCATTAAGGAAAACTTTATAAATCATAATAAACATTTACCTTTTTATTTAAAATTAAGATACTTTCATTTTTAATTATTAATTTTAAAGTAAGAAAATATTATATTAAAAATTTAATAAAATACATTTAAAAAAAAAAGAGTAGATAAACATGTTACATGGTTAACATTATTAGCTAAAGAATACATTTTTTACAAAAAAAAAAAAAAACAGATAAACATGCCATTATTAGTCAAAGAATACATTTTTACAAACAAAAAAAGACAGATAAACATGCCACAAATGCCACGTAGTTAATGTCATTACAAAAAAAATCATTGTCACTCAAATAGAGCGAGAACATGTGGCTAACGTCATCAATCAAAAAAACCATTGCCATTAAAACAGAGCGAGAACCCAAGCAAACAATTAATAACTAATTAACACCATATTATAGAAATGATGGACAATAAAACTAATTGATTACAAAATCATGAGGCTCCTTTACGTGGGTTTAGCCACCTGTAAGAACGATTTCCACCCAATAGTAATATTAAAAGACTTTGGGACAGAGAACATCCTCCTAGCCATGATCATTAATTTTTATGTTTTATTATAATTTAGTGATTTTTCAAATTTTGTTGTATAAATTAATAAAGTGTTTTTCAAATTTTGTTGAGTATTAATTATATATAAAAAATAAATTGTATGAGTATGCTGAAATATAAAACAAAGGCTAAGGATTTCAAGATTTATAAATTAACTTTGGTGAAATGTTAACAAAAAAATATTTAAAAATTTTAAACTCATCAAAATTGTTATTTGTTTATTCTAATTATAAGGGAAAAGATCATAAAGTATCTAAGTATCAATAATGTGTTGGACTTGTCAACAAGGACAGTGCACACTATATATTTTTTAAGAAGTAGTTTTACCAAATCAAACAAAAGAATGTTTAACAATTTTTATATGATCTGATGAAAGCCTTCAATGATGCCCACATCAAGAAGCATAATGAAGAAAACAATGTGAGTGACAATTCATTTAAACAAGAGCCTCATACCATAGTTTAAGAAATTTTTTAGTGATGTGTAGCACAATCAAGTTGAGTATCTTTCTTGTGGATTGAAGTCAAACAAGATTGATTATACTATAGATTGTAGTCTTAATACATTGCACATGGATGCTTGAAGAAGACTTTATGCCATTTTTAGGTAAAAGTTTTAGATGGAAAAAATTTGTCGTTCACCATCTATAATAAATATACATACAATGTGAACCAAAGAAACATTAAAAATAAAATTGTCCAATCAAATTGTAGCACATGATTTTATCCAAATATAAAATAAATAATACATTTTTATTTTAATTAAATAATAAATTTTTAAATCCATAGCACCATTTAGATAGGGCATGTTTACATCATGGGGGACTTATAGTTTATAATATTCTTTAACACTAATATCTCATAACAAATGTTATTTTTCCTATGGTATCCCATCATCCTTATGACCTTGTCACACAAATTATTATTAGTATTATAAATCTCGACATCAAGATATGCATCCATGAAAGTGATCATGATCCTTTTACCATAGCAAGAGCATGGGCATGAGAAATGCCACTGCAGTTGAGGTATATTATATTATTTGGTACATGCTAATGTACCTCCATGGTACCTCCATAGTACATTTATAAATAGTATATTAGAGATGATTCTATTGTTCAAAGTGTGAGTTATATTTCCCCTTTTATGTAAGTGTGAATGTGTAGAAAATGCAAAAGTGTCATTTAAAAGTATAATGTGCAAGAAATGCACAAGTGTCATATGAGATAGATGTTAGGAGGGAAAACTTATGGGATTAATATTATTCATAAAATGGTTACAATAAATAGGCATAAGCCTATATTCAACACATGACACTTGTCAAGTGAAACTGACAAGTGTCAAGGAAGGCATAGTGCACTTTACTTTAACTCTAACATTCCCCCTTAAAGTGCACTATCCTAACTAAAGAAAAACAAAGCAAATCAACATTAGTAAACATTCCCCCTTAATGTTGACTTGTCGAAAAACAACCTATCATCCTCCTTATTGCTGAGTTGGTCTTAGGCTCGTGCTTTGTGCTCTTGGCTCTCCAACTGTGAATAATGCTAGATCCACTGTGTATACATCTCGGTGCCGTTGCCTCGGGGTCGACCACTTCAACAGGTCTGTTGCCACTGGGTCAGCCATCTAAGTGCCTTAGGGTCATCATGGGTGCCTCAGGGTCAGCCACATCTGGGTCTGTTGCCTCTGCAGGTCATCCTCAGAGGATGTTGCCACTCGTAGGTCACTGACTAGATTCACCATATGGTGAACTCAATCTAGAAGGTGTCGGTCTTTGCCGAAAATGCACCTAATGAAAGGAAAAACAAGCCATATAAGAGTGTCGGTCTGTGCCGAAAATGCACTCAATACAATAAAATGAGCCATAGATCCAAATAGGAGGAGATGAGAAGAAAAGAAGAGAATCTTCTGAAGTGTCTTCGTCTGTAGTCTTCAGAAGTAGATCCGAAAACAACCTCGGATAGAGTCTAGGGTGTCTTTGTCTGTAGTCCCTAGAATATGTGTCCTTATGGTGACCATGTCATCCCACCGAAATGCATGGGTAACCAGCCGCTGCATTCGCCAAGTGTATAGACAAGATTACTAGGTACAAGGATCACATATAAAAATACCTTGGGAGTGTCGGGTACAACCGAGAGTGCACTCCAAGGTAGAAAATTACAATATGACACCACCATTGTGTCCATCGCGAAAAACCGTTTCCAACGACTATAAATACCCCTATATTCCACCATCAAAGGGGCCTTCATCATGTGGGAAAAAAAAACATCATGCCTATTCAAGGCAGAAAATAGACAACCTCGCTCAATGGCGGCTTTCGCTCTGATACCAAATGTTAGGAGGGAAAAACTGAAGGGGATTATTTTATTACATATATAGGCAGAAGGCCTATATGATAAACATGACACTTGTCAATGAAACTGACAAGTGTCAAACTGAAGGCATAGTGCACTTTAACTCTAACAGGGTATTGGTGTCTCATGTGGGTTGGTGCCCACGAAATTTATTGAAGAAAAATATAAGCAATATTTTATCGTGGTTTTCTCCTGAAAGGGTGTTTCTATGTAAAATATATCTCTTATGTGTGTGGTTATTTGTGCATTGTTTTGTTACTACATTGATATTATTTCAATTTATTGCTTTAGGAAGAAAAGAGGAAAGTTTTAGCTTATATTGTTTAACCCCCTCTCAATATAAGCATGTGTTTCTTTAGTTTTATATAGCCTATGATATGGCCTATGATGTGGTGAAGTTTAGAAATTACTTTACCACTTTTTTCCTTTACCTTTTACATTACATTAATACATAACATTAATAATACTAGAATAAAAGTCAAAAAGTAAAAAACTACTTACATCAATAAAACAAACACTATATGGCTTAAGTATTTGTGTCTACCTTTAAATATTGCATGAATAATACAATCATAAAAGTCAAATACTACTTTTCTCGGCTAGAAAGATAACAATCCAACTACAATGAAGAAGCTTAATCCAAAACTTAACCCTATTGTGGCTCCCTATCATATACTCTAAATATTTGAATATTCTTATTTAGTTAGTTTTTTAAATTCCACTTGATATTTCTTTACAATTTATTCATTGAAATATCCAAAGATTTATGTTGACTCATGTTTCCCAATATTTTTAAAAATTTATTTGTAAGATTATTTCTTGAGAGACTGAGACCTATAAGACCTTGAAGGGATCCCATTTGTGGATGAATATTACAAGATACACTATTATTGGACAAATGCATCATTATAAAGATTAATAAAATAGCCTCATATGGAATATCCCAACCTTTCTTGAAAACTATCGTATGATATTTACTTTTAGAATCGTGGTATTTTATATAAACTAGTTATATTTGACTATTTTATGATGCATTTATCATTACATATAAAGTTGAAATGTTATTCGGAATAATCCTTGAAAACGTGTTGTAAGAAATACCTATAACTTGAATATATGGAAGGTCAAATGTTTTCATTGGATTATTACCTTAAAATTTATTAGATTTGTCTCTGTCTAAATATCCCAACGATATATTGTTGGTATTTCATATTGGTGACCTCAGTTTAAATCATGAGGAGGGAGGTCCCTTATTGCTATCCCCCAAGAAGTGTGGCCTCCATATGTGCCACCTATTGTACTTTGCATCACTTCAATAAAAATGATTATTGAATTTCAAAATCAAAATCTTCAACTATGATAAATTTTCAATTCATTCAAAGATGGTGCCTTCCAAATTATTCTAAATCAAGAACCTCTATAAAAATATAATTTTCAATGGATGAAAAATTTTCCATTTTCAAATGGTTATCATTTATATTTAATGGCTTTACATATGCAAGGCTTTTCAATTCCAGCATATCACCTTTGAGACAATTTTCAGCCAAAGTCAAAATAATGGGATTTGTACTATTCTCCACAAAATTTGGGGAATACGATTGTTTAACATGTTCTTTGACAAGTCAAATAACATACATGTATGTAGTGCACAAGTCATCCAAAATGGTCCTTGTGAAATTATTTGTAGACAAAGATAAATAATCTACCTTTCCAAGATAAGTGGCAATATCATAAGGAATAGAATCATTGAAGCAAATTTTTAGAGAAGTCAAATAGGTCTAATTTCTAGATATTTGTAGGAGGAAGAGGAAGATGATATTATAAACTATTATTATGTAAATCCAACCACAATGGAGACTTCGATGTCAGTTTGAATGGTAACAAACCCATTATTTGGTTGCAAGAAAGGTTCAAAATAGTCATGTGAAAATATCATTGACAATAGAAAGATCCAACTATTCTATGTAGCATTGGTTTACAATAAATTTCAAAGAACAAAGACTTGCTACATGGCCATGGCGTAAAAGACTAGACCTAAGGTCAAGTGAGAATGTTAGTTGGAAACCGAATTATCCTTTTGCATTTGTTTGAGAACCTAAAACGGATGCTGCCAACTAAATTTACCACTGATTGGTGCTGAAAGCTTTACATCAATGACCGCTCACTCTTGACATCAATGACAACTCATCGATTCAAAATGTTCAACATTAGTTGGGAACCACTAATGATGGTCTTCACAAAAGTGAAAGTGCAACAATTTATTTGAGTGTTGAACAATTTATCTCTTAGATTTTATTTCTTACACAAAATTTTTAAAATATTGATATACTTAAAAATAAATTAATTTAAATATAATAACTTTAAAATATTTTATATAACCATTAACAATGAGCAAAAAAATTTTACTTTCTCATGACTAGAATGATACTACACAAAGATTATTATAATCCAAATACATGAAAACATAATAATATCTCAATTATTACTTGCTTTATTTTTTTAATATAGTGAAAAAAAAATTATAGTCAAACGGTTTAAACCCAATATACATGGCATATTTGTATTTTACATTGAAAAGCATACAAATGCAAATGATTTTAAAAAAATACTAATAATAAGTTTTTTTAAGCACTACTTGTTATTATATATAAATACTTTGTGAATTTAAAATATCATTTGGATACCATTAGAGCTATATTACAACCAGAAAGTAAGATAGATGCATGTTTTAATAAAATAAGCTTTATACATTGATCTATATGCCTTCAAACATGACACCTTCATAAAAGTAAAAAACTATTCTTCTCATAAATATTTTAAAGATAACAATCTAAGTACAAGCTTGAACCTTCAAACATGGCACCTATAGTGCCATCATACAAATCAAAAACTATTCTTCTCATATATTTTTTAAAGATAACAATCTAAGTACAAGCTTGATCTATCTACCTTCAAATATGGCAACAATAATGTCATCATAAAAGTCAAAAACTCTCTTCCTTAGTCTTTTCTTGAAAGATAGCACACCAACTACAATGGAGAAGCCTAATCCATAGCTTAATCCCATTGCAACTCCCCACCATTTTGCCTCAACCTCTGAATCTTCTGATTCATTGTTGTTAGAATGACATGCATCTGTTCCATTACTTTTTCCACCTTCATCTTGAGAATCTTCCTGGTTTGTGTTGAAAGGGATCCCGGAAAGATTTGAATTGCCTGAAAAAGATGACTTATCAAAGGTTGAAAACTGCCTTCCATGGGGTACTCTTCCGTCAAGCATGTTGTAGGAGAGATTCAAGAATTCCAAGTAGTTCAAATTTTCAAGTTCCACTGGAATGTTTCCCTCCAATTCATTCATTGAGAGATCCAAAGATTCAAGTTGACTCATGTTTCCCAATGTTCTTGGAATTCTGCCAACAAGATGATTTCTTGCAAGACTGAGACCTATAATACCCTGAAGGAATCCCATTTGTGGAGGAATTTTGCCAGATAAATTGTTATTTGACAAATCCATCACTCTCAAGATTGATATAACAACCTCATAAGAAAGATCCCAACCTTTCATGAAAATTGTCATATGATAATTACTCTCACCATAGTCTACAGAGCCCAATAGTGTTGGACTATTTTGTGATGCATTAATCATTGCTTTCAAATTTGAAAGGCTATCTGGAATAGTCCCTGAAAGCATGTTGTAAGAAATATCTAGGATTTGAAGATTTGAAAGGCCAAACAATTTCAGTGGAATATTGCCTTGAAATTTATTGGATTTCAAAATCAAAATCTTCAGCTGTGGTAAATTTTCAATCCATTCAGGGATGGTGCCTTCCAATTTATTCTTTCCTAAATCAAGAACCTCCACAGAACTGCAATTTGCAATGGCTGGCAAACTAACCATTTTCAAATGGTTATCATTTAGATTTAACGTCTTTAAATATGCAAGGTTTTTCAATTCTGGGATATCACCTTTGAGACGATTTCCAGCCAAATTCAAAACAATGAGATTTGTACAATTCTCTGTAAAATTTGAAGAAATACGAGTGCTTAACATGTTTCTTGACAAATCAAGAACCCGCATGTATGTAGTGCATATGCCATCTGGAATGACCCCTGTAAGATTATTTGCAGACAGAGATAAATAGGTTGCCCCCGAAGATAGGTGGCCATTTCATAAGGAATAGAACCATTAAAGTGATTATGAGAGAGGTCTAACCTGTAGATATTTGTAGGAGGAAGGGGAAGACGACCTTGTAAGGCGTTATTATGTAAATATAATTCAAACAGAGACTTGGATGTCAGTTTGGACGGTAACAAGCCCGTTAATTGGTTGCATGAAAGGTTCAGATATTCAAGGTAGGGAAGATCCCATATCCACGTGGGAATGTCACTGGCAATACTATTAGCAGAGAGATCCAGATACCATACATAATACTGGTTCACAAGAAAGGTGGGAAATGCATGTAAATTACATGAAGCCAACCCTAACCAATGAAATGTTTTGAATGGAGGACTCCAGGTCGAACTAATTTCCACAGTCAAGTGATTATGAGAGAGATATAATACTTCTAGTCCTGTCAAGTTGTCAAAGTCACCGAGGAAAATGGCCCCGGTTAAACTGTTATGATCGAGATAAAGACTCCTTAAGCTAACGAGCTCGAAAACTGTGGATGGAATTGTACCTGTTAACCTGTTGCCAGACAGGTCCAATTCTTCAAGCTTGGACAGATTGACGATGCAGGGTGGAATCACACCTTCGATGTTGGCAGAAGACAGAAAAAGGTGCTTCAGCGATGATAGATTTGCAACAGCAGACAGGATTTCGCCCTCCATTCTTGTTCCTGAAAGACCAATGCTCTGTAGCGATGAAGACGTTTGTTGTGCAATGAAAGAAATATCTCCTCGAAGATTTTCATTCCAGCCGATGTCAAGCTTTTGCAGTCGATGTGCAGAGTGCAACAGATTGGAAGGAACAGCACCAAACAACTCACTGTCGGAGAGATCAAGTGAGAGCAGGTGAGAAGTTATATTTTTAAACCAAACGGGTATTTGGGCTGACAGAGAATTCTCAGAAAGGTCAAGACTGACGAGAGAGGTGAGGTTCACAAGGGAACTGGGAATTGGTCCTCTAAGCCCACACAAACTCATGCTTAGGTGCCTTAAATTGGACAGAGTGCCCACAACTTCAGCCCATTCCTCCGTTCCTGAAGAGATGTTCACCTCGTTCAAAGACAGGTATTCCAATCTTGTCAGATGCTTTAGCCAGCTCGCCAACCTCGTGCTTTGCAATTTCCATGACAAGTCCAGAACTTTTAGATTTGACAAATTTGCCAGTGTCACAGGAATTTCACCAGCAAAACCAGCATAGGACAAATCAAGAAAGGTGAGTCTCTTCAGCTTTCCAACATCAGAAGGGATGGGAATGCCTGAGAAGGGATTACGGCTGAGATCTAAGCGCTCTAAATATGCAAGCTTGAACAGAGATGAGCGGATCTCACCGCTTAAATCGTACTCCGACAAATGGAGAGCAGTGACATGGAGTGGGTGGGAGGTGCAAGCAACGGCATCCCAGAGGCAGCAATTGAATCCGTGCCAGGAAGTCAAACGGTTGGAGTAATCAACAAGACCTCCTTTGAAGTGGAGAAGGTAATTTCTTTCCTCTGGTGGGCAAGCAATTGCAATTGCAAGGGAAGATAACAACATCAACAAAAATGTTAAGATTGTTGTTGGAAACAGAAATGGGCAACATGAACGCTTAACTTCCATGGCTTCTATCGGCGGACTTGGGACTTCCTCTGTCTCTCTATGGTGGGGAAATGAAGGAAAAGGATGAAAGAAAACTGAGTAAAAGCAGGTTAAATAGACCTTTGCCGCATACTGTGTGTGGAAACTAGTTGACACCATGGCTAGTGCAAGTGCAAAGATCCTTCGGCCTGAAAACGTGGCAGATGATGCACGGTGAATGTGTTTGTCTGGAAAGTCTTTGGAGACTTGACCGGTGAAAAGGACGTCCCATTCGGTTGGTAATTGCCTCGTAGCTTCATGGGATAGAAAATTGAACGCGTGAAAGTAAATAATAGAATTGTTGGTTTGGAATTGTTTCCCACTTGCAAAGTGCCTTTAAATGAGTGGTGGAAAAAAGCCGGTGGATCCTTTTCCTAGTGAAAGGAAAGCCAAGAGAAACAACTTGAATTAATTATTTAGCCGAAACAATGAAGCAATGTTTTTTGTGCGTGCCAAAGGCAATTAAGCCATAATAGCTAACTAATTATGTTTATATCTCTAAAATTGTTTTCAAAATAGGTTACCTCAATTTTATCATTTAAAACAAAACAAAAAAAATTATATTTCAAAAAAGAATCCATCACATTTACAATTTATTTTTATTACCAAACAAAATTCAAATTTTAAACTAACAATTAAATCTCATAATGTACTTATTTTGTATCTTAAAGGCTTAAGAATTTTCTTAAGATTTATTGATATTATACATTGGTATTTTTTCACTTTAAAGAGATCAAAGTAAAAGTGAGATGGGGACCACCTGTCGCTCGAAGTTCATACTATCATCGTCGATCTGACATGCACTCAGAAGATTCATAGCAGACTACTACCTTTGCAAAGGGACCTGCACTTACCAATCCACCTAACCCTTGGGACAAGACACCTTCATTTTAATCACTAGTTTTTATGTTTTATTATATTTTAGTAATTTTTAAAATTTTATTTATTTTTAAATTATATTTTATTTATTATTTTTAAAATTAATATGTTTATATTAAAAAAATTTATTAGATTTTTATTGTTTAAATTGGTGAAGTATTTTTAAAATTTTGTTGAGCACTTATTATAAAATTGCATGAGTATTTTGAAATATTCAACAAAGGTTAATGGGAAGATCCGGGTTGAAACCACCTTGGGGCGTGGGCGTGGTGTGTGCATATGTGAGTGAGCTTGTGTAAAAAAAAAAACAAAGGCTAAGGATTTTAAGATTTATAAATTAAATTTGGTGAAATATTAACAAAACTCTTTAGAAATTTTGATAATTGTTAATTGTTAATTGCTCTATTTAATAAGGAAAAAGATCATAAAGTATCTAGGTATCAGTTGTCAACAAGAATAGTGCACTCTTTTTATTTTTATAAAGTAGTTTTACCAAATCAAACAAAAAATGTTTAACATTTTTTTTATTATGTGATCAAGGTTTCCAGCTCACATCAAGAAGCATAATGGACACAATAATTTGGGTGAAATAAGCAAGAGCCCCATACCATAGTTCAAGGAATTTTTTAGTGGTGTGTAGCAGAATCAAGTTGAGTGTGTTTCTTGTGGAGTGAATTCAAACAAGATTGATTATATTATAGATTATAGCCTCGATACATTGTACATGGATTTTTGAAGAAGACTTTGTCATTTTTAGGTAAAAGTTTTATATGGAAAAAAAAATTCGTTCACCATGGAAAAACTTTCAAACCATATAATTCATCTTCTCATGCCCAACCTTGCTCGATGTCCAAAGAGAAGTAAATATGAAAGGGGGCTAAAATTTTTCCATCAATATGGATTTAAGTTGCTTAAGATATTTCTAAATATTTCTAATAGTTTAAATTTTTGGTAAAATTGTCTAACACCAATCCCACGTAGATTTAGGTGAAAGATCAACACCAAAAGGAAAGCCCAAATACTTAGAGATTTCTCCTCTTTGCATCCACTTCCACTTTGTGGGTATCCAACCTAGTTTATCATCAAATCCAAAGGGAGTAACAAAATTGTTAGATTCTTTCACCGGAGGCCCTAGAGAAGGTGTGAACTATCTTAAGGATGTTTGCAAGATTTTACTGATCTTCTAAAGAAAATAGCATAGAATATTCTACGAAGTGAGGGTTGATAAGTTGGTATCCATCTGGAAGGGGATACCTCTTATACTCCCCTCTTTAATTGTATATTCCAATAGATAGCCAAGGGTATTGGCTGCGATTACATATAGATAGGGGGTTGAAGGGTAACCTTACCTAACTGATATTTCTATAGGAATGCTATTGGATAATTATGTATTAATAACCACTCTTACAAAAGTATTTGGAAAGAGGGTAGCTACCATACCGATGAATGTATTTCCAAAACCAACCTAGTTGAGCATGCTTAGGACAAAGGGCCACCCTAATCAATCGTAGGATTTGTCAAAATCAAGCTTAATACAAAGGTCCTTGAGCCCTTGTGCTCGAGCCCACTCCATCCCTTCCCAAGCTATAAAGAGATTATCCAAAATATAGTAACCTCTTAGGAAGCATGTTTTCTCTATATAGACAATTTTTGTAGCCACTCGGAGGAGTCTTCTAGCTAGAGCCTTAGCCAAAATTTTATAAAAGGAATTGAGTAAAGTAATGGGACACCAATTAGAAAGTAGTTTTGGCTTAAATATTTTGGGAATGAGCTTGATCAATCCTTGATTAGTGTCCTCTCCAAGGCCTCCAATAGTAATAACCTCCTCACACATATAGATAAAATCAACTCTTATAGTCTCCCACAGGGTATTAAAAAATTCATTGCCCATCAATGCTTGGGGCTTTTACATTCACCAAAGAGAGGAGAGTTGAATGAAGTTCATCCAGTGAAAGAGGTCTTTCCAATAATGCTCTATCTTCTTCAGATAATTTGGGAGAGATGCATTGTTTTCAACATTCTCTAAAAAAATCAACTTTTGTGTTGGGCCCCTTCACTATTGAAAAGGGCTGCAAAATGCTCCTAGATGATGGATGGGAGGTACTCCATCAGAATCTGTAGGCTAGATCTAGGATTTTTAATAGCCTCTATCCTCTCTAATCTATTCTTCTTCTTAATGGCATTAAAGAAGAATTTAGAATTTTTATCACCCTCATGAATCCACTAAGACATGCCCTGATTTGTGCCCCATTGCTTTTGATAAGGGACGCTGCTAATATTCTGGTAGAGGTGGTGGCTGAGTTGGTCAACTTCCTACTCCAATTTCTATTTATTTTTCCTACGAAGAGAGGCTAGGATTTTTCCAAAACCTCGAAGTTAATCCACTATTATTTTGTTGGTTTCCTCCCACCACATAATCCATCCTCTCCCTCCCAAGGGCCTCGACAAGAGATTCCAAACTTTCTTGATTCTATTAACATAATATTTGCACTTGAGCAGGGAAGTGTTTAACTTGAAGGGCAAGTTGTTTTTGGGTTTTCCTATGTGGATATACCCAATACTTAAGGTAATGTGGAGATTATATGAAATTACCACTGAGTAGATTGGATGAGATAAATCATTTTGGAGGATATTAATATTTTTTGCTATGTAGAAGTGGTTTAATCTTGCCATTCTTAGAGCATCCCTAGTTCATGCATTGCTCCAGATAAATCAAGCACCATGATTTTTAGCACTCTTGCTCCAATTGAAATCATAAATATTTTAGGCCCTTCTAAACCTAGACCATGATCTAGCCTCTTTTGTCTCCCTCTCATTCTACCATATTGAAGTCCCCTTATATTACTCAATTTGCTTTAGGCAGATTGAAGCACATCCAATCCCAAATGGTTGCCCTTTTAGTTGCATTATTAGGTGCATAAACAACTACAATACCTAATTTCCTGCCACCAAATATTATTGTACACCACACTGCTATGTGTATCAAATCCTCTCTTGATAATAAAATGGAGTCCCACAACTCCTAAGAGAGGCATAGGACAATCCCCCTCCCTTCATCATGGTTCATAAACAAGATCTCCCATAGGGTCTTAATGGTATTTTTGAGTCTAAAATTTTGACTTCTTGCAACAATAAAATCTATGGGAAAACTCTCTTGATGGATGTTCGAACAAAAATAATGTTTCTCTCACAGCGTGATGCCATGCACATTCTAAGACATGATTCTTATGGATATTAATCTAACATATTATCAACTAAGACATCATTGGCATTTTGGGTGGGTATAGATTGCATTTAATCATACATAGTACTTGTTCCCTTGGACTGACGTGTGGTTAAGGAGGTATTGTTGGAGTGAGAGTTGGGGGACCTATGGCTCCACTCCTTACCTCCTAGGTGTTGATCTCAAGGGACACCTCCCAAAGGAGGGGGGAGGCATCCTATGATGGGTGGTGTCTGTGTTTCTTATTATTTTGGGTTACCCAACCATCCTCCACTGTTTCATGAGGATTTTGCTCTATAGGAGCATCGAAATCTAGAGGGAGATGAAGTGATATGGGGATAATTTCCAAGTTAGAAGCTTGGGACGCTAAATAAGCAAGGAAAGGGGGCACATAATGAGAACTGAAAGCTTGTAAATACTGAACAAGTGGTACTATTTTTCTTGCATGTTAAGTAGAGGTAGTAGGAGTAATAGTGAGTTGGTTTTGTTGTTTGGGACGTCTCACCAGACAATTGTTTAATCATATGAACTTCGTACATGTAGTAGAAACATGAGTTTGGCAAGTTGAGTTACCTGACTAAAAGAGCCTTCATATGGCTCTCCTTTAATCATATTGGACTCGCACCCTTCTAATTCTTTTATTTCTTCAAAAAAATCATCTTGCAACACAAACTCAAAGATGAAACAGAGAGCTCCTCATCCTATGACTTACGCTCTTTATGGGGATGGAAGACAAAATAATAAGTTAGTGACCCAAGCTCATTATATTTCTTGTTGGGTGGAACTACATCAATCCCACCAAAACTAGCATGGGATGCAACTCTTGGAGCCAAGAACTCCGAGTCAACTATTGTCTCTGTCTCTTTGACATGAAATAGCAATGTTGTAGTCTTTGTCCTGGGTAAATGGTTGCCTACAACACCCAATGACAAATTTCCATCAATTGACAAAGAGCCTGGAGGAACACTGTCCAAGTCAACCTTCATACTACACCTTGAACCCTTCTGTATAAAAGCACGTGTTGTTCAATATCTCATTTGAAATGTATAAATCTTAAAAAGTTGAAATAAATTATTTTAAATTTATAAAAAAACACATACATTCAATATATTAAAATATATCATTTCAAATCTATAAATTTTAAAATATTAAAATAAATTATTTAATGTTTATAAACTTTATTTTTTAAAATATCTTAATAATTTAAACTTTCAATTTTATTTAAAAATTAAAATTCAAACTACTACCCAAAAAAGTATATGCCTAAATAAATATGTTACCAAAAACTTGAAATATCAAGGTGGGCCACCGAATAGCTAAAGTAAATCCAACGTCTAAAACGAAAGTGAGTTGTTGCAGCAAATATCATTTGATTTTTGGATTTCTTTAATTAAGACATGGTAGGCTGTCACTTGTTTTTGGCATGTGTTCCATGTTATGATTTTTGAAGTTTATTTTAATTTTTTTTATAATTAATGTTTTGGATAGGTATTTATTAAAAAAAATTAAGTTTAAATTTTAGGAGAAAGTTTATTGCAAAGGTAATAGTATAACATGAATTCTTTGGGATAAAGATGACGGTCCTAGCACTTGATGGTCCATTTCATATCAGACTAAATAACAATGAAATGATAAAATATGGATTATAGAGGTCAATCTCAAAATTTAAACCTATAGTAAAAACCTATGAATATAATCGATTTTCTCAATAAATAAAAATAAAAATAAATTTTATGATGATAAATAATCTCCACGATAAAAAAATATATATATAATTAATTATTTCACATTTTTTTATATACTTTCAATCTTATGCGCATCAATTAAGTTTTATAACAAATGTACACATTTACCTTGTTATGTGTTGCTTTTTTTTTTTTTAAGTAAAAGTTCATCACTTTTACTTTAAAAAAATCAAAACAACTTTAGACTCATAAACAAAACTTTATAATAAACACTCACATTCATGTTGTTATTTATTTTGTTTGGACTCTTGAATTGAATTAACCCTGAATATATTGATTATATAAAGAGGTTAGTGTGAGAAACCTATACAATAGATGTTTAGGGTTGGGCATCACTAAAGGTGAAATTATCAATAGAGAATTTAATACACAATTTGGACTCTTGAATTGAATTAACCCTGATTATATAAAGAGGTTAGTATGAGAAACCTATATGATAGATCCCTAAAGGTGAGCTTATCAATAGAGAATTTAATACACAGTCCCACACACATACCATACCATGATTTAATAAGAAAAGAGCCAAAACCTAAACCTTTACTCTAAATATTTACTCATGAACCACGTCGTTGTAAAATACATTTTTTTACCCCCCAAAAAAAAAACACACACGGATAAACATGTGGTTAATACCATTAGCTAAAAAAATATCTCTATTAATAGAGCGGAAACCTAAGCAAACAAATTACAGTTATTCAACCCCTAAAAAGGTGAATACACAACCTAATTAGGAATAGCAAAACAAACTAGAAACCTTAAATTGTAGAAATGTAACTCTAGGCACCAGGTAGCTTTACTTCGTTTGTTCAATGCAAAATTATTGGAACTTTTGGGCCAAATGGGTGTCTTCCCAACACAAAATTATTGGAACTTTTGGGTCAGATGGGTGAAACCGTTTTTCAGGTAAAGTGTCTTCATCTTCTTTCCCTTGTCGAGGACTACGAGAACATCGAAACCGTTAGAGGACTCGAGAATGTTGAAACCGCACAGAAGGAGAGGAAACTTTAGAATTTGCTTCCTCTGGAGGAATTGTCAATTCCATCGATGATGGCTCTGATCCAATGACATATCCTCACCGTCGTTAAGATACTCCAACACACTGTAGTTGTTGCCCAACTAAACATTGGTCATATGAAGTTGCTTCTCTGGAGCAACATCTTCTTCTGTAGATCCCCTTCTTGGGCTGTGGTAGCACCTGATGTTAGTTGGAGGAAATGTACTAGAGGAATCTGAAGCAAGCACTACTGCAACCCTCTGTTGAGGCTGAGGAGCCTCATTGTTGGTAGTTTTAGTTTCAAGATCAACTTTTTTTCTTTTCATATTTTTTTTTTACCAATAGTGAGACATGTGTCAACTTGGATTGTGTACCTTTAGAAGTAGCCAAATGTGTATTTTTACGCCCTCCCACAGTCGTCCAACCATCCTCCTAAGGTTGAGGAGTGGGTGCACTCGGTGTGGTGGGGCTCTGCTTGTCCCTGTTATGCGGCATCAAGGGATAATATTTGATCTTGTGTGCTGAGGATTGGCACCAAAAATAAGTGAGAAAGATAATGTAGAGGATCTATTGGGATAAGCTTGTATGTCAATAGATTCCTTGAGATCTCTAGAAACATCAATCTCAACGCAAACATGTTTTTGAAGGTATGCATGGAAAAATTGTTTGCCTCCACCAAAATGACATGCCCAAGGGGTCAAGATCCTCCCTATGGTGGAGATGTTATCCAAATGGATCGTGTAAGCACTCAATAAATAAGGCACAATATTCTATTAGAAATAAGATAAAATATTTCATCAACCAGAAAAGACGACATTTTGTGTCTACAAATAGGACAATATTTTTTACGTGTGAATAAGACATGAAAGAAGAAATGAAGAGATGAGAAAGACAAATAGATGCACATTCAATCAAGTTAACCCTTGGCTTCTCATATCTATTTGAAGAATGAAAAATCATTACAAAACCATAAATATATGGCATTGCAAGTTCGAAGAGATATTGAAAGCTTTTTTGGGGCAAGTTTCATAGAAGACAACTCATATGGAATATTAAAAGGCATAATGAGTAAACGACAATGTGGTTTGGGCATATACTGTAAAGTATCTTTTCTTCAATTGCAACATAAATTTCATTGTTTTTTATTTCATGGCTACATCTAGAAATTGTACAACAGGGTTCACTACGTCTTCAATAATACTGCCATCATCATAGATCATTCTACAAGGCTTCACCAGTGCTGGATTAATACATTCTATCACCACAAGACATAAACTAACCAAATCATTCACTAAAAAGTACATACAACATCATCAATCCATCAATTGTCATTCATCCATGTCAGAATCGTACCCAACCTGGAAAAAACATAACTATGCTCTTGTGTATATTATTCTGTTATAAATTCATTACAACTTGGCATAATTGATTTTTTGATTACTTTTTTTTATAATGGAGTGATAAGCAGATTAAAAAGTAGAGATTAATAAAATAGAGTTTTTGGAGTCTTAAGTTTTTAATTTGAATTTCAGCAAAAAAAAAATTCCATCATTTAAACAATTTACTAAGATCTTCCATCACTTTCATATAGCTAACCCTTTTGTCTCTTGAAGAACGAAGGTTACCTTATAAACCATTCTCAGCACAAACCTGCACAGTTGAATGAGAAGAGCCATTATCGCATGCATTAATGTTGTGCATTGATCTACCAAAGTTGACCATAATGATACTCAAAACCCTAACATCTTCTTAGTGGCATTTAATCCTGAGAAGGATGAAGATAGCTAAGCATACATACGACTGATTTTTGTGGAGACGCTTCAACTTCACGTGACTTACACTCCTTCCAAGAAGGTATTTCCGCTTTGACGAGTGGAGAGTAGGGTCCGACAAAGAACGTCAGTGATGGACGAAGCACAAATTATATTTTTGACTTGACTTAACGTCCACACGGAACGTCTAGTGATGGAGGTATATTATTGACTTGATTTGGCCCACACGGAACTTCTAGCTTTAAATCATATCATTAACTTGACTTGTATGTATGGAGAGGAGTCCCACACAACGTCTAGTGATGAAGGATGCTTTAAATTATATTTTTGATTTGATTTGGAGAGTTGAGTTTTATTGAGAATTTTAGGTTTGAATTTTAAATTTAAAAAAAAAAAAAATTATATTTAAATCTTTTAAAAAAAATTAATTTAAAAGAAAATTAAAACCAAAACTTTCCAAAAAAAATCAAAACAGTATATAGGTTATCTTAGCAAAACAATGATCATAAATATTTTCACTTTAACAAAATTATGACAAAATGTAAATGTTTATTATTTAATTATAATTTTTGATTTGGATGGTATTTAATGCTGAGATAGCCAAGTATATGTACGACTGATATTTTGTGGAGATGCTTCGACTCCATGTGATTTAAAACTCCTTCCACGAAGATATTTCCGCTTTGACGAGTGGAGAGTAGCGTCCCACACATAACGTCGAGTGATGGAGGAAGCTTTTTATTATATTATTTACTTGACTTGTATGCAGGAGGATTTTTATTGCGTTTACGCCATTATTTCATTTTGACAGGTATATGGGGTCACTTTTTGCCTGGAAAATGTGTGATATAATTGAATTAAAAATTTAATTATTTTAATATAAAATTTGTGTTAAATTATATATAATATTTTTTGTGTTTTTTTTAAGGTTTTAAAAGGGTTGTTTTTTTCTTTTATATCAAATTAGTCACATTGAGCTATCGCGAGATTTGAACATTGGTGTTGGTTACATCAACTTTTTGTCCCAACTGTTTTATATTGACTTTGTATTTGTTTTTTAATATAAAAGAAATTTAAAACATTTAATGTTGGATTATTGTTAATTTTAGTATGATTTTTACATTAAGTTAAAAAAAAGCAAAAAATAGTTTATAATAAAGCAAGCACTTGACTTAATAAAAACCCTATTATAAGCATTCCCCTCTTTAAAATTTTATGTGAATCATCTACTCCTCATGGTAAAAATGTTTTTTTTTTTTTGCTTGGAAGAGGACCATCAACCTCATTCAATTATAACTTAACCTCATGAGACTTTTGTAAACCCAACTTTCTCATTAGTAGTATGTTAATTCTATATGTAATACATTAATTTTGTAAGGTTATGATTGTTGGTTCCCATCATTAGTATATTTTTCAAGTAATATAACTTTAAAATATTAAATTGTTGGATGAAAATATGATAAACCCATTAATATAGAATTTAGTATAGAAGATAAATTAACAATTAAATATTTTTAGTTAATAAAATGATTTGAGATGACATTTACTTCAATATATGATATCAAGTGCATGCGTGTAAAGCCAATATAAATTTAAATATAACATTAACTTTTTACCATGAGATTCCTTGTATCAATTGTTAAAGTGAGATTTCATTATCTTGTTATGGCATTAGCAAAACACATTTCAAATTAATCCATCCCTTATGGAATGGAGCAAGTTATACTTCTCAACTCCTAACATAAAAAAGAGTAGATATGTCCTATATATAAGCACTATGAGAAATATAGATAGCACATGGTTTTTTAAACTATAGTTTGTCTATAGAAGCAAATTATTTATTACTTTTTTTTTTGAGTAATACTTCTTATACACATCCACCATGGGGATTGAAACCGGGTCACATCACCAAGCAACAAGTGGCGTCCTGGTCACATCACCAAATTATTTTTACTTGAGAACTTGAAGTTTATAATTATTTTTTACATGTTTATATTCTTGTTAAATATTAAAATGGTAAAACCTATCTAACCACTAAAATGAAGCCTAAATGATAGTTTCTTATAATTTCTTGTCCTTTTGTTTTAAAAATTTGCCATTTTTGATAATTTGAAAACTTTAGAACAATTTACATCTAAAAGTTTGAATATATATGTATTATATCCAATAGAGAAAGTCACATATACTTTAACTTTAATTAATCCATGGTATTGATATAATGTTAGATTTTGTAAGGTTCTTAGTATACACACGATTATTCCATGAATAAAAAACAACACCATTACTAAATCCACAAGCAATACATGAATTTACAACAATTTAACCATAATATTTTTGCACCTATACAGTATTTTTTGGTATATGCTCATTATAAGATAAAATACTAACTCAATAATTAAGAAAATAAGGATTAAGGACACCCCAAAAATGCTAATACAAATTTTAAAAAACTACATTGAAAATTTCAAAATCCACAAGCTCTCATATGTAGAAAATTCTATAGTAACATAAGCAAATATCTAGTTAAAATATATATAAATCGAATCATATTAAAGGTATGCATTTAAATATGAAGTAAAATACATCAATACCAAAGTGCGAGCCAAGATCGAGTGTGAGCCAAGAGTGAGAGTGAGCTATGAGCAAGTAGGAAGCAAGAAGAAAGCAAGAAGAAAGAAGCAAGAAGCATGAGGAGGAAGCAAGAAGAAGGAAGCATGAGCAGACAATAAAAAGCAAAGTGCGATTAGGAAGCAAGTGCCACTTCTTCATGTTATAGATCTTAGGAGAAAATTAAAAATTAAACAATTCATATGAATAAAATCTAGGTAACATGACAAGAAAATCATTTTTCAAAGTCCTTGTTGAAAGTAAGGATACCCTAGTTGGAAGTAAATATTCCTTAGTTGGAAGTATGGATGCCCTAGTTAGTGATAAGAGGAAGAGTGAATCTATGGAAAATTATGTTTAGGTAGCAGATATTACACTAGACGTGATTATCAAGAATGACATGATTGAGCATAATATAATGGTTCTTAAAACTAGAGGGTTAATATATAAGTTCAATGGATACTAGCTAGGTTTGTATGAGATTCAAAATCAAATCAAGTGGAAATGGGGATTGAATTCAAATTATTCCATGACTTTTCTTTCAAAAGGATTTTTCCTCATTATCTTCTCCAATTTATAAATAAAGAAGAAAATAATGGATGGATGCTCCTGGTTTATGGGTAAAGATGTATTATATTTAAGACTATGAAGTGAGGATTATGGAGACAGATACTATTAAAAGACTTTCATTATCGATTAGGATTTCTGGATTTTTATATCAACTCATCAATAAGGAGGTTTTGAAGAATATTAGCAATACTCTAGGCAAGTTCATCTAGGAGGGACCAACTACTAAGGAGAGAAGACATGTTGTATACACTCGAATATGTGTTGCCATGGATATTTCAAAACCTTTACTACAATCTATTAGGATTAAATATAAATCAATAGAATGGGATTAGCAAGTGGATTATGAAAATATTACATTTGAATGCTGCAAATATCATAAAACTACATACATGGCAAGAGACTACAAAGTGAAAATGATGGAGAAAGAGAGAGAAAATTTTGGGCATGAGGGTAACTTCATTATGAAACAAGGAGATCATATCATAAGAGAAGCTAGGCCAAATCCAATATTTTTCACACCTAAAAAAGTGGTAAGAAAAACTCTTATGCATTATTAGATAGTAGGTCATTATAGTTCACTTGAATCAACCATTAGAAGAAAGAATGATATGAGGGATCAAAAATAATTTCAAATATAGGAGTTAAAGGTGTGAAGGAAGATAGGAGGGAAATTTTTAAAGCAAAGGAAGATGGGGATGTGAATTTTAAAGCAAGTGAGGTGAAGGAGATCAAGCTCAATCTAGGTAAATCATCTTCATTTTTCTCGAGTGACATATAATCTTATTCTTCCAATAAAAATGAAAGTAGTAGAGTGTATTCATTGTACTTTAGGGTTTTAAGAGCAACATAATCAAGAAAAACATATGGAGGATATCCACATAAATTTAGGGTTACCAAAACAACATAAAAAAGTAATGACTATGGAGGATCATCTATGCACTTTAGGTTTTCAAGGCAACATAAAGAAAAAATTGTTAATGAGGTTATTCCTTGTGTTTTAGTTTATTTAGGACAACATAAATATTTAAAATATAAGTCTCACTATGAACAATATAAAAAATAGAAGAGATCAATGAAGATGGGAGTGTTGGTGGTAATGGAAAAAAGGAGAGGAAGGCCATCAATGCATGAACAAAGAGAAAAATAAACTCAAAGGGATATCGATTTGGGAAGTGAAATAAAAATATCATAGGTGTTAACAAGAAGTGGGGTTAAGCCCTCTAATAAAAATATAATGTGATGATGATGAAAATGATATCATGGAATATTAGGGGTGTGAATAAGAACCCTAAAAGAAGAGTTATCAAGGAATTAATAGGTTTTTATAGTCCTAAGTTTATTTTAATACACAAAATAAAATTATGTAGTGAGGTATATAAGGATGCTTTTAATAATATTTGGAAGATGGGTGATTGTATAGCATTTTCTTCTATACGAGCATCAAACTATATTACAATAATATGGGGGATAAATGAAAATGGGATGGGAAATTATTAGAAGCAAAAAGTAATTGGATTGTAGGACTATTTTACAAGCAATAGGAAAACATCAAAGTTAGGGTTATAAATGTATATGCTCCAACTATAGTTACTCCTCATGAAAGATGTTAGAAGGACCTTAGCATAATTTTATCAAATACAAAGATATTTTATTATGATCTATGGATTCTTGGGGGTGATTTCAACACTTTTTTATCTCCTTTTGAAAGGTAGGGTGATATTCTAGGATGGTCTAAATCAATGCATGATTTTACTTCAATTGTCAATTCAAACAACTTTTGGGATGTTAGTCCTCTGAATTTTGATGGGCTAATAGACACATTAGGCAAGTTCATATAATAGAGAGATTAGATAGATTCTTGTTATCCAATAAATGATTGCATACATAGTATATGTTCCCTTCAAATATCTTATTGCAAGTAATATTAAATAAAAAAACCCACTCTTTTGACATGTGATTTATCCAATAATAGTCATCCAAATCCTTTTTGCTTCTAGTCTTTGTGGCTCCAAGATCTTGATTTCTTTCAAATGACTATGATATCATGGGATGACTCAAAATTTGAAGGATTATCTATGTATATATTTCTTCAAAATATAAAATATTAAAAGGAACAAATGAAGATATGAAATGCCAATCTATTGGTAATACTTTTGAGGAAAATAAATCAATAGAATCTGAGCTGAAATATTTACAAGAGATCATAGAAACTAATGGAATGGATTAGGATTCTTATGTGAAAGAAAAACAATTACTTTTGAGCATCATAAGACATTAAAAAGGAGAAGTCATATTGGTTTCAAAAATCTAGGGAGAAACGGGTCAAGGAAGGAGATAGAAAAAAATGAATTCATGTTACAACAAAAATATTTTGTCTTTTCATATTTAAACTCTAGATGGAAGAAATATTGAGGATGAAGAAGATATAAGAAAGGAGTAATTAATTATTTCAAAAATATAAAATATTGGGAAAGATAAGGAGGCACAAGATAATATTTTGTAAAATATTCTATCAATTATTAGATAGGAACAAAATAAAATCTTGATGAAGAATATATCTATGGAGGACCTACATGAAGCAGTTTTCTCTTTCTATTCTAATAAGGCACTTGATCTTGAAGGATTTCCTACAAATTTCTTTCAAAAGTTCTAGGCTTTATTGAAGAGTGATATGTTAGTTGTGGTTGAAGAGGCCCAAAAAAGGAAGACTATAATAAGTGATATCAATGCCACTTTTATTATGTTGGTTCCCAAGAAAGGCGAGACAAAATATTTTGATACTTTTTGTTCAATAAGCCTTTGTAATATGATTTATACAATCATTTCAAAACTTATGACAAATAGTTGAAAGGCATATTAGGTTGTATTATCTCAAAGGAATAAGATGGTTTTGTTCATGGTAAACAAAACAATGATGGTATAATCATTGTATAGGAGGTCATACATTCTCTTCATTCCATGAAAAAACTAGGTATGCTTATGAAATTAGATATGAACAAAGCATATGATAGGGTTTCCTAAAGTTTTCTACATGATATTCTCAAAAAGTTTGGTTTTGATTATAGTTGGTGTGAATGGATTAAATGTTGTTATAGTACTATGAAATATTCTATTTTGATCAATGGTTCTCTTGTTGGTTACTTCAAGTCATCTTGTGGACTTCACCAAGGTGATCCACTATCTCCTTATTTATTTATTATTTTTGTAGAGGCATTAAGGAGAGCTTTCTCAAAGAAAATAATGGAAGGAAAAATCAATGATATTCAAGTTGTAAAAATGGTTTGTTTCGAATCTCATCTCCAATTTGTTGATGATAATTTTATTTTTGACCATCCCTCAGCCAATGAGGTCATGAATTTTAAATTAATATTAATAACCTATGAGAAGGCTACTAGATGGTTAAGACTACAAAATTCAAAATTTTTTAAATTAACACCACCTTAGATTTATATTAAATTATAGTGAATATTTTAGGATTTAAAATTGAAAAATATCCAAGTGTTTATAGTAATGTGAAATTTATAAGGATATGAGTTCAAGTGGTCAGATTCATAGATTCTCAAGATCGAGACCTAAGTTCAAATCTTACCAAATAAAATATACATAATTACCAGTTGTGACACTACTATATGATTTGTTGAAAAAATATATAAAAATCTATAATTATAAATATTAAACATTTAAATTATGAAAAAGATAGAGGTTACATTATATTTATTAAATAGAAAGTCAATTTTTTTTTTGTTATAAAATTTTTATTTTGAATTTTTATGTGCTAATTTTTTATTTGTTGTAACAAGCTCATTTACACAACCACACACAACCTAAAATTTTAAAATATTTATTCTTTTAAATAATTTTTTTTTGTTGATGTAATGTGAAGTACAATAGGTGGCACAATTGAGGATACACTCCTTGGAGGTATAGTAATAGGGGGCTCCCTTACCATGATTCGAACTTAGGTTATCTAGATGAAACACCAACGACATATTGATAAATTGTTGGGGTGTTCCTATAAGGACTTAAATGAACATTTTTTATTTTTTTGTTATAATTTTTTTTCAAATGTTTTTTAATCATTTTTATAGTTTACACCATGGATATGAACTTAATTAGATATAAAATATTATTTTATAATTCTATGTATCTATCTATCACTCACTTTACTATTTTGAATTTAAAATAAATAATAATTTTTTTTAATATTTAAAATGTTATTAAGTTATTAAAAGTTAGAGTATGTGATTATATATATTTTTTTATTAGTTGAAAGAAAGGTTTTTGAAAGGATCCCCAAACATTATTACAAAAGGAACAACTAACACCCTATTAGGGAGAGGGATGTTAGAAAGCTAAATAGAGACCAATATCCAAAACCCATGCAAGGGAAACTAGCACAACCATCACTAGGACAAACACAAAAATAAAATTAAGAATAGACAGATAGAAGGAAGACCAGATAGTCTACAACCAACCCCCATAATCCATACAAATCAACCCATGCAAGGGCACCCATGCATAGAAAACAACTGAAACAAAAACAAAAAAACTTAGAAAGATCCATCAAAAAAAGGCCCCCAACCATTACTGAATGTTGATGTCTAGTTTGTCCTTTCTTGGGCCCTCCAAAAGATGACCCACCTATCCTTAGCTCAACAAAGATACCTCTAGTCTCTGAATCATTGATACCGAGTGAAAAATCCTCTCTCCAAATAGTTAGACCATCCTAGCTCAACCTTAAATTTACCAAGAAATCAACTAATTTATTACCTTTCCTATACACGTGCTTGACAACCACATCCTCAAAGACCTGAAGGATTATTTTTACCTCATAAATCATATTAGAAATAAAAGTACTAGGAGTTTGAGAACCTTTCACTAGATTTATGATATTAAGGGAATCACCCTCAATGATGACCTTACTCTACTCGAAGCCACTCAATAGAGAAATCCCTTGGAAGAGAGCATGAGCTTCAACAAAATGACTTGATTGAGGTCCCAACTTCTCAACAAAGGTGAGAAGGAGTTCATCGTTGTTGTTCCAAATTAAACCACCTGCACCTACCTCTCCTGGGTTACCCTTGGAGGCCCCATAAAAATTGATTTTAATCAAGCCTACATGGGGTGGTTCCCAAGAAATCTATCTTCTCCCACTCAAAAAAAAATTAAAGCCCAGAGAACACTCCAGAGCTAATTCCCCAGCAGAGGAACCTGAGTCCAAAGAGATGGAAGGGACTTTCTCCACTATTGCCAAAATGCTCTTAGCACAAATAGAGAGGGTTGAATTGGCTTCATTTTTAAAAGCCCTTAAATTCCTTTCCTTCTAGATACACCACATGATGTGAGCCAAGCTAAATCTCTAGAACAAATGAAGTCGGGGAGAAAATAAGGGAGGGTCCCACTGGTATAAAAGATCAAACATTTGAAAGGGGCATACCCAACAAACACCAACCAAATTGAAAAAGGAGAAAACATCCTTAGAGAATAGGCACAAAATAAAGACATGTTGTATCGACTCAACATCCAAGCCACAAAGGTAACACCGGTTTGGAATAATCATACCTCGAGATTGCAGATTATCTATGGTCAAGATTTTATTCTATATAGCAAGCCATAGAAAAAAATTACCTTAGGGGTTAATCCCTTTGAAAAAACTAGTTTGTTCGGGAACCAAGGGGGGCTAGGGTCCTCTAGGAGAAAATATGTCGATTTCATAGAAAATACTCCTAAACTTTCCACCTTCCAAAAAATATTATTAGATTCATCAGTATATTTGATGAATTAGAACTTCAGGAGGTCCAAGATCTTCTTAAGGGTTAATTTCTTGGCTAGAGATAAGTTAGGATTGAATAAAACTCTCCATATCTTCCTATGATTTGCAGTTTCAATATAATCTTCAATATTAGAACCAAAGGTACATTTTGCAAAAGTCTTCAACCACTACCAATTCTAGGAGTGAAGCTAATGGTTGGTCCATCATCCAGGAATCTAACCAAAAATCAATTAGATAGCCATTACCCACATTCCATCTTCCTCCCTTTCTAAATTTTGTAAACTAATCCAAAAGGTATACCTAGAGTTTGGGACATCATCTAATAGGAAGTCCTTCCCATTATTTAGATATTTTGCTTTTATAATATTAACCCAATCAACCTGTTCATTTTGGGTTAGGCGCCAACCTTGTTTAGCAACTAGGTCCTTATTCATTTGGTCCATCCTTCTTAGACCTAGTCCTAAAAACTCCCTTTTATTTTAGATTTGATCCAATGCTACTAAGTGGAATCGCTTCTTCTCCTCTAACCTAGACCATAAGAATAATTTTGAACTTGATCGATCTTCTACACTATTTTACCCGACATATTAAACAAGGATATAAAGTAAATTGGTATACTGTGAAGTGTAGATTTCACCAAAACAACCTTAGCTTCTTGGCTTAATAAAGCTCCTTTTAAACTAGTAAGTTTACGTTGCACCCTTTCCACCACTGGCTTCCATAAAGACTTCTTGCACCTCCCTTTAAAATGAGGAATCCCTAGGTAAGTCAATGGAAACTCTGCTATCTCATAGTCCAACTCTCGCTGCTATTTTTATTTGCCTAAGAATTGGGTAATTCAAGAAGAAGATTTTACTCTTTAGAAGGTTAACCTTCTACCTTGCTAGATCTTCATACCAAACAAGTATTTCTTTGATTGCTCAGGCCTGAGAAATTAAGGCAATAAATGAGAGAAGAGTATCATCTACAAATTGATGATGGGAGATCAGTTCCACACTTAAGGTAGATTTGATACCAAAAATAGAGGAGGCGGCCTTAAGGGACCTACCCAAATATTCTACCATGAGAATAAACATATAAGGGGTGAGAGGGTCTCCCTAATGAATACCATGGCAACTACAAAAGTACCCAGTGTAGACACCTAAAACGTATCATGTTTAGGGGACTACCCATATGGGCACATTCATAGGCCATATGAACCCTCTTGGATCTCTCCAAGAGCAAGCAGTGGTCCTAACCACTCAATCAGGGTAGTTCTAGCCCATCCAGGCTTGGCCGCTCTTAGGCAGAGTGGCCAAGAAACTTGGCCGCTGAAGACTACAGTGGCCAGACCTGGCCACTAGACCTGATAGCGACCAACATCACAAATAGTCTGGCCATGAATACGGGCCTAGATCATGCAGTTTGACTGCACCTCTGCATGGAATTTGGGTGGATTTCGGTGATGAACTCCCTGAGTTCCTCCTAACTACCCCTTCAATGCAAAATTGTGACTAATGCATTCCCCCAAGAATGGTTAGTCGCATGCAATTTGGAGTGAATATTCTCCAGGAAGCCAAGGTCCAAACCCTAAGAGGGAAGTCTACATATAGACTCTCCCACAAGAAGCAAAGGATCCGAGAAGTTTGAGAGTTGAGCAACGGAGCCCTGTCGAGATGGAGAGCCAAGATACGCCCATTGGAGAGAGCATCGGAGCGCCATCCGGCTGAGCTACGTTCACATATCATTATTTAGATTCATCGTGCCCAATCGCCATTCAGTGTAGGAGACACGCCAGGCGACCCTTGAACATCAATTCGAGCAAGGGATCGACTGCCATAGCCCATAAGACCTGAGGTAACCATTAAATCAGAGGTCGCTGTCTCTGACAGTGGCCCGTAGTCATAGTCAAGTTTTAGAATAGTCGATTCCTTAGTTCTTAGCATTAGACTATTATTTATCATTATTTCATTACCATAGCTTAGCATAGATCTGTCTCTTTCATTACATTTAGAGTAGCATTTCTGATTTCTATATGCATATTGCTTAGATCTATTGCATTTCAATTCGTATTATGCTTATTTATCTGGATTATCATATTTTCTAACAAGAGCCTCTTTCGAAGAGGTGGCCCATACTACTCATCATGCTTTGTTGTTTCCATGAATGCAGATCTATAGGTTTACAAGACCATATCAAGGCATGTGGAACATGGGATCCCTCCTAGATGAGAGAAGGAGAAGGAGGCATCTATGAGCCCTCATACAAGTTCATGTGTGAAATTGAGAAGCCTACGAAAGTGCACCACCCCTTTGCGAGGGGACATTCTCCACTCATCACCCTCACTTGTAATTCATTATATCAGACAATGGGTATCCCTCAGAGGGACCAACATGTAACCATGGATTGCAATATCAATAAAAGGTGTACTTTACTTATTTTTCATTTGTGTATTCATCTACATATTCATTTCTTTCAATTTGATATAATAATAAACACACCTGCAAGTTACGGTGCGCACCTCCCGGGGTCATACAGATGGTGATCATGATGGGACCCCCACCAGGTTTTTTTTTTGACCAATTTACTAATGTTTCAAGTATTTTTCTCTATGCAGGTCTAGCCACTCTAGTCAACAACGACCAAAAACTTAGCCACAGTTTATGACCAAATCACCCTAGTCAACCCAACCACCAATAGCACTAGACAAGATAAAGATAGAGGTCAACCAAGGTCATCACTAGATAAGTAATTAAGGTTGGTACACATATCTGATTCTCTATGACTTTTTGTCTACATTTATTTTCTAGAAACAACAAGCAAAAACATAGCTAAGTAGGGAAAAATGAAGAAAATGAAATGAAAATTGCATTACAAGTTTCTTAGATTTCTTTAGTTTCCTCTAGGCACTACTAGGAACAATAGACCTCTACCTATAAGGTCTACCCTAGTATCCAACATGCTAGACCATTGTATGTTGGTTTGCTTGCATGTGGCCCAATCAGTGGCGCCCATTCACAAAGTAGGAAGTGCATTACATAAAGATCATCTAGATTAAATTAAACATGCATCCTTCTGAAGACTAAATGTTATTTTTAGGCATGTAGTAGATTAAAGCATGTATGTTGGTTGATGCATCATTTTTATGTTTTAAAAGCTAAAAATAACACCACACACTTGCACGTTCTATCATAACATTGGTAAGGTTGGATTTCATCACCGACCCCCAATTCATATCGATGATATTGGAATTCATCTCCTTCCATCGACTTGCCCCCTAGAGGTCCTTAGATGGGATAGAGAGCTCTTTTTAAGTTGGTACAAGACATTTGTGTTCAAACTATCTCCCACTACCTCATAGTGGAAGAGCTAGGTGAACCCCCCACTGGGATTTAAGCGGTGTACCCTAGACTCTTTTGAGAAATCATGTTCAACACTAGTGTTCTTAGTCTCCACTTTGATTGAGTTCCCTCATTCCAATTCCAAAGCATAGACAAGAAGACAAGATCATCAACACATCCAAACACACCAGACAGTTTAGGGAACACATTAAAAATCCTTAAACAAGATAAACATATGCTTACTTTGTTTGTGTAATTTGGAAACCAATTAACAAGATAACACACAAGTCAGAATGGTGAACACATAGAGCAACCACCCCGATCCATGACCGAGGGGGAAAGTAGTGCTCCTAACTCTCACAAACACCACTGGGAGCAATAACTCATAGACCTAGGACATCCTATAGCCTCCTAGAATATGGGAGAATACCTCTAGATCATAACCTCATTGGTGCCAATGGCACTCCATGGGATCAGCCATGGAGAACTAGACAATTAGATGAGTTGGATCGGTTTCCCCGAGACCAGCTCTAAGAATTATTGCTACCAAACATTCTGCTTTAGGAAGTTCACATAGTATAGCCACTAGATGCACCAATGAACCATAGGAAGCTACAAAGTGACCCTGTAGTGCATACACTACTTCAGATCATGAGCGTACTCAACCCTTGATGCAATACATAGAGCAAGTCACCCTAGAAAACTAAGGTAGACACACAATAGGAACCTCCCTAAGGGACCTCCATATCAAAATTCCTCACACAGAGGTAGAAAGACATGAACCATCAATAGCAGGTCATTTAGACCGCCTACGTAGGCTGGAAGAAGAGCTATGCATTGAGTGAGAATGCATGTAGAAAATATCAAACAAGAAGAACATAGGAAAAGGTACCTACGCTTACAAGAGAAACTCTTAAAAGAGGAAAGAGTGGAGCGTGAGGAGCTAGCAGAAAGGCTAGCTCAAATGGATGCATGCATAGCTGGTGAAAGGTATCAACATGAGAGATGCACTGATTCTCCCCATGAGAGAGGTGCTAGATATGAGCATATTCACCATGCTCCACAACATCAACATCACCTAGGCCTCGAGCAAATGCAACTCAGCGAGGGCCAAACAAGGGTAGAAGATCAAGAACCACCCCCACCTGCACCTCCAAGCATGGTCATGGGAGAAGAGTATAGATGCCCGATTGAGGTAAACAATGAAATACCTCCCTTACCACCATGAGTAGACCTTCAAGAGCATGATATTATCACCTCGAAGGCATACCAAATGCTCATCGAGAGAGTCAAGTCTCTCGAGAAAGACACAAGTGGACAAAATCCAACATTAGACAAGATACATAACCAGCCTTTGTGCCCATCAGTCCCGAGTCCCACATATCCTAGGCACTTTGAGATGCCTAGGTTGGATAAGTTCAAGGGAGAGGGAGATGCACAAGAGCACATGACCAACTTCATAAACGTATGCTTCCATCTACACAAAGATGATGCTTTGATGTTGAGAACATTCATCATGACATTCTCAGGGGCCACAACCCAATGGTTTAACCAGTTACCCAAGCATAGCATCACTGGTTTTGAACAACTGGTAAATGCGTTCCTAGAATGTTTCTCCTTTGATGCTAAGAAGAAGGTGAACTTGTCTGACCTAGCTAATCTGAAGCAATACGATGATGAGCCAGTGATGGACTATGGGGATAGATGGAGAAAATTCATGGTGAAGCTATCATTTTCCATCCCCATAGAAGAGCTCATCCAAATGTTCATGAAAATTTATGCAAAGCATATTTCTTTACTTCTACAACTACAAAAATATGCAACATTCAAAGATGCCTTGGCTCAAGCCAAGCTCATCGAAGACATCAAGGTCGATGAGGGAGACCTCAAGCTCCACAACAAGAAAGAGTGGAGTAAGAACAATCAGAACAACAAGAACAAGCAAAAGCAGGCCAAGCCTACCCAAGTCAATCAAGTAGTATTAGCCAAGCCATAGGGGGAATGGATAGCAACCCTAGAATTATCAAGTGCAACCCCCATCGGCTAACTATGATCCCAAGAGCAACCAAGGCCAAAATAGGGAGCAACGATCACCTCGTTACTTCACACCTCTGAATGAATCGATGCAGTTGATATTCAACCAATTGAATGAGGTGCAGAGGATAATATTTCTTGACATACAACTGCTTGACCCTAACCATCCCAAGCCAAGGGGATATAGAGAAGATCACCATTACCCATACCATAGGATACCAGGGCATGACATCAAAAATTGCATGGGATTTAAGAACGTAGTACAAAACATGATTGAGAAGGGAGAGCTCAAAGTTGACAACCCACTGGCTCCTGACAATAGGGATATGGGTATATTCAGGAACCCATTACCCAATCATGAAGCCCCGAGGGATCAAGGTGCATAGGTCAACCAGATCTGAGTTGAGCCACCTATTCAAGGATGCATCAGAATGGTTGAGTTGGTCAATGTAGCAACCAAGAGTCAGAGATATGGGCAACCACAACCATCGATGGCTCCTATCAACATCCCGATTGCACCTCGATAGAGATAGGTGCAAAACAATCCTCCAGGTCCCCCAATGAGACCTATAGTAATAGTTTAGAGTAGACTGGAACAAAATTTACAAATGACTCCAACCAAGTTATCCATCTATGAGCTTATACAATAGTCCCCTAGGCATAGGGAGATGTTAATGGAGATTTTGAGATCAATCGAGCTCCAGCCCCAGAACCCAGATGCATTCACACATTTTGTGGGGCAAGTGCAATAGTGCCAAGAGCCCGTGATTCATTTTTATGATCACAAAATCAAAGAAGTGCCAACTACTACAGCAGACCCACCTCTACACATCATCACATCTATCAATGACATACCATTCAAGTGGGTTTTGATTGATACAGGCTCATCAATCAACATCATTACCTCCAAAGCTATAGGGCACTTGAAGATACCCAAGTCCAATATCATCCCGACTTCATACACCCTTAGGGATTTTAATGATGCGCTATGCACCATAGTGGGCACAATCATTTTACCTATAAAAGTGGGACATAAGACCATCCCTATGATGTGTCATGTGTTGGAAGGGGCAATGCAATATAACATCCTTCTAGGGCACCCCTGGATTAGGGACATGCAGTGTGTACCCTCGATCTTGCACCAATGCATCAAGTATGTGCATGAGGGACAGGTGCATGTAGTCCCATCTGATGAAGAGCCATTTAAGTATGTGCACCAAGTTGACTTACCTAGAGGTTTTGACCTCCCATCAATGCACTTATACATCAGACCATCATCACCAACCATGCAACCCAGAAGCCAAAGTAGATCAGTGCGAGGTGACCCATCCACATCGACACCACCTCCTACATCCAAAGCCACTAGGCGCTTTGAAAGGCTTGTGACTGACAAGGCCAAGGATAAATAGAATTTGAAGGCACCCTTAGTGGAGGAAGGACCCCAAGAGCATCCAACCAAAGTAGTAGTAGAAATCCCTATTCCCATGGAGGAGGAACACTCCCACCCCCCCCCCCCCGCCCCCCCCCCCCCCCCCCCCCCCCCCCCCCCCCCCCCCAAGAGAGACATTGATTGGAACCCACTTTGAACCCCTGGCAAAAACTTGTGGGGTGACGAATGGGTGTCAATAGTCAATATCGCACCCTCGAAGACATATCACCCTGAGTCTTCTCTCAAAGCAAACCCCTTAGGAGCCATCCTATGGGAGGAAGAGTTATTGCATAGCTATGAGTGAGAGGATTACAGCTATGTCCCAAGTGAGGATGAAAATGAAACCAGATTGGCCTACCATGGGCCTCGATATGTGCAAAACCTTACCTGGATAGGCCACACAGAGAGTGGCTACATCTTAGATGAAAGTGAGTACATCTTAGATGAGGAAGGATACATATCAGATGAAAGTGACTATGAGTCAGAGGACTCAATAGAGAGGGCCTACTTGTGGCCAAGACATGCAGGCCATGTCGTTGGGCTAGAGACAAACGCTAATGGGTTCTTCATAAGCGATGATGACTATGAAGATGAGACTAAGCTAGCCTATCTGGGGCATTTGCAAGAAAGTCATCACCCCATCCTGGGGGTAGAAACAAATGCAAATAATTTTTGGATAAGTGATGATGACTTCAAAGATGAAACAGAGATGGCTTATCTAGGGCCTCACCACTTGCACCCAATCGACTTGCTTGTTGAGAGAGAAGCAACACTCCATGCCATAGATCCTAGCCTTCGCTTCTTGGGGAGGCCTCTAAATCTAGATGCCATTCATCGCATGGTCAATCTAGATCCACCAACATTTAGAGAACATATATTGCCTAACGATCCCATCATTTCATCTATCCATCACCTAAATCCTGAGATCTCGATGCCCCCAGAGCCTCATCGTGAGCATAGAGAGCACCCCCTTGAGGTAGAGTTTCACCCATGTGGTCCTAGAGATTCTATTCCATCCATCAACATGATCTCCATTGATTTGACCACTCCACTCCATAACCCAATAGATCCTTCAAAACCACTATGTCTTGACATAGATGCTATCGATTGGGATCATATTGATTCACCCCTAGAGCCTGAGGATTTCTTCCCTAGTGAAGAAATGTTACAACCATTCCATTTTGCATCAGGTTATGTGCACGATGTCTATCACACTAGTTTGGACCCTGATTCAGTAGGGACTATAAATCTAGTAGATGACATTCATCTGATCCCCACTCCTCATCAGCTAGAGGAGGGGTCACATATGGCTATAGAGGAGACTTTCGAGGTAGACATCAACGATGATCCATCTCAACCAAAGAAAGTCAAGTTCGAAGAAATCTTATCTCTAGAAGAACAGGCCATCATAATTCCTCTACTAAAAGAGAGACCAAATCTCTTTGCTTGGACCTACAAGGACATGTCGGGGCTAGATCCAAAGTTGGTTGTCCACAACCTATCGCTAGACCCCACAAAGAAGCTAGTCAAGCAAAAGCTAAGAAAGATGCATCCAACAATCACTTTGATGGTTAAGAATGAATTGCAAAAATTATTGGATGTGGTCTTTATTATTCCCATCGACTATCCAGAATGGGTATCAAACATGGTACCCATAGGAAAACCTGATGGAAGAGTCTACATTTGCATGGAATTTAGGGATCTCAACAAGGCAACTCCAAAGGATTCATTCTCATTGCCCAACATAGATGCTCTTGTAGATGCAACTATAGGTCATGAGATGCTCTCCCTAATGGATGGATTTTTTGGTTACAATCAGATTTAGATTAAACTTGAAGACCAGCATAAAACCACATTTACCACTCCATGGGGGACATTCTATTATAAAGTAATGCCATTCAGCCTTAAAAATATTGGTGCCACATATCAGTGGGTGATGACATACATTTTCCATGACTACATGCATCAGATCTTGGAAGACTACATCGATGACTTATTAGCCAAGTCATTACTACATAAAGAGCATGTTGAGACCCTAACAAAGGTCTTCGATCGCCTGATTGAGCACAATGTTAGGTTGAACCCCAAGAAATGCATCTTTGGTGTAACTTCTGGAAAACTCTTGGGATTCATCATTTCTAAATGAGGCATCGAGGTAGACCCAACAAAGGTAAAGGCTATCCTAGAAATGGCCCCACCCATGAACATCAAAGAATTGAGAAGCCTACAGGGCAAAGTAGCATCCATAAAGTGATTTATCGCACAACTATCAGAAAAATGTTGACCCATGAATTGATTGCTACACAAAGGGGTCCCATTCTAATGGGATGAAGAATGTCAGCAAGCCTTTGCTAAGATCAAAGAATACCTAGCAACGCCACTAGTCCTAGCTCCACCAAGGCCAGATGTGCCCTTCTTATTGTATATATCTGCTACTGATTTTGCTTTGGGCACCATGTTGGCTCAAAAGAATGTGCAAGACAAAGAGCAAGCAATATATTACATCAGTCACACATTGGTGAGCTACGAAGTTGGATATGCATATGTAGAGAAACTATGTTTAGCAGTGGTCTTCGCAACCAAGAAATTGTGCCACTACATGTTGAGTCATACAACATATGTAATATCCAAACAAAATCCTTTGCAGTACATGATGAGCAAGACATATCATAACACACGTACTGCAAAGTGGATCATGCTATTGATAGAGTTTGATCTAGAGTTCATAAGCCAAAATTCCATCAAGGGACAAGTCATAGCCGATCAACTAGTTGAGGCACCTCTTCAGAATAGTAGGCCCCTCACCATAGAGCTTCCTGATGATGTAGTCTTTGCACTATCAGAAGCACCCGAGCCCGAAGAACCAGAAAATGAAGCTGACATGACTTTGTTCTTTGATGGTTCGAAGTGTGAGCAAGGAGGCGGTGCAGGGATCATCTTTTTCATGCCACAAGGTGCTCCAATGCCCTTGTCATTCAAGTTAGACTTTCCTTGCACTAATAACAACACTGAATATGAGGCCCTAATCCTGGGTCTCCAAACAACCATCTCCATGAGAATCAAAAGGTTAAATATCTTTGGTGACTCCTTACTCATAGTCAACCAAGTCAAAGGATTATTTCAATGCTGGGATCCAATCCTGAAAGCTTACAAGGAGCTTGTTGACACCTACCTAGCCAGACTTGAGTGGTATGACATCGAGGCTATCCCTCATTCATCAAATAGGTTTGTAGACACCATGGCATCTCTGGGGTCCTTGATCCCTTAGAATCCATCTACCGATTTCACTACCATTCATGTCAAAATGCTTTTGCATTCAACAATCCAGTGTGAGGCTTTGGATAACAAGGAATCTATTAACATGATTCATATAGAGCCAGACCAATATTGGTTCTATAAAGCTAGAGACTTCTTAAAGAAGGCACCTTGGGGAGCTTTGATCTCCCTAGGTTTTATGGGGAATGGTACCACTATTCACCACAAGGTTATCTCTCAATCTGCATTTGTGCAAATCGAATCATAAGAGGCACAAGTCATCTTATCAATCGAGGTAGTAGCATATCAGGACTGGCTCTCCCAGTTGCAAGATTTCCTAAGACTTGGAAGTGTCCCATAGGGACTATCGCATGTCGAGAAGTGAGCATTCAAGAAGAAAGTGATAAGATATGTCTTTCTAGGAGGCATATTGTATCATCGAAGTTACGATGGAGTCCTCCTTCATTGCTTAGAGCCCCAAGAATTAGCTTGGGCTATTTCTCAAGCTCATGATGGTACATGTGATGGCCACTTCAATGGCATGGCCATTGTCAAGTGCATCCTTCGGATGGGTTATTACTGGCCCACTATGGAAAAGGATTGCTATGAATATGTCAAGAAATGTGTTAAATGTCAACATCATGCGAACTTGACACACTTGCCATCTCAAGCCTTACAGCCCATCCAGGCGGCTTGGCCCTTTTTGTAGTGGGGGTTCGATCTAATCGAAAAATATCTCCCCCATCATCAGGCCGACACACGTTTATCTTAATGGCTACTGAGTACTTCACCAAGTGGGTGGAAGTGGTCCCCTTGACATCAATAATTGGTCCTCGGATTGTGGAGTTCATGCTCCACAATATCATTTGTCATTTTGGGGTACCTTTCAAAATTATATCGGATAATGGACCATCATTCAAAAAAAAAATGTGTGAGCATTAATAGCCAAATACAACATTCAACATAGTTTTGTGACACCATACTATCCATAGGAAAATGGGCAAGCAGAAGCCTCAAATAAGACAATAGTAGCCATTCTGAAGAAGACGGTGAAAGAGAATCACAAGGATTGGCATCTGTAGCTACCTCTAGCATTATGGGCTTACAGGACTAGCATATGGATACCCACTAGGGCAACACCATTTTCACTTGTATATGGCATTGAGGCCATCATGCCCTTAGAGTTAGAACTTCCAACATTGCGCGTCGCATTGAAAGAGTTCATCAATGATGACACTGCATGACAAGCTCACCTGGATCAATTGACCCTACTGGATGAGAGATGCATCAATGCTCTTGAGCATCTTCACATTTACCAGGATCATCTAACATGAGCATACAATACTAGAGTCCACCTAAGAGACTTTAAGGTTGGGGATCTTGTGCTTAAAGAGAACCAACAGAACTCAAACCTATCGTCGCATCTACGAGACAAATTTATGGCCAACTGGGTAGGGCCCTACATCATATCTGAGAAGATTGGGCCTAGGGCATATCACCTAACAATATTGGAAGGTGTTGAGGAGCCAGAGCCTCTCAACATCATCCATTTAAAAGCATTCCACACATAAAACAACAAAATATCAAAAACATTCAAATAACTACAAAAGTTCAAAAACAATAGAAACCATCAAAATCCAAACAAATAAAAAAACATCAAAATAAAAAATAAGCACAAAAAGCTCCAAAGGCATCTTAAAGCCCTTTGGTCAAATCATCACAAAAATGCTCCAAAGGCATCTTAAAGCCCTTTGGTCAACTCATCACAAAAAGCTCCAAAGGCATCTTAAAGCCCTTTGGTCAACTCATCACAAAAAGATCCAAAGGCATCTTAAAGCCCTTTGGTCAAATCATCACAAAAAGCTCCAAAGGCATCTTAAAGCCCTTTGTTCAAATCATCACAAAAAGCTCCAAAGGCATCTTAAAGCCCTTTGGTCAAATCATCACAAAAAGCTCCAAAGGCATCTTAAAGCCCTTTGGTCAAATCATCACAAAAAGCTCCAAAGGCATATTAAAGCCCTTTGGTCAAAAGGAAAACATAAAAACACAAAAACAACTTAAAAACAAGAAAATTCAAAAATATACAAAATAATCAAAATGCCAAAAACAATTGAAAGCATAAAAAATACAAAAATATTTCATTTGCATTTGCATTCATATAGTTGCATCGCATATAGGCATTTGCATCCATTACACTCACATACACAATGCATTTACAATATCACAAATTACATCAACCATGCATCTCCAAAATCCATCATCATCCATTACCCATGTGTGAAATTATGTTTTTCAACACAACCCTCTCCTATTGCTATAAGGAATATACTAAGGTTTTTCAGTCACTCAACCATACCTAGTAGTTTTATCAAACTTGGTAGAAAGTTGTCTTTGCTTTTGATAGGTGGAGTTTAGTTTGATAGCGCCTATAGCTCAAAATCCCATCACTAATCAAAACACTAAGATCCTAGTTGGAACAAGGGAAATATGAATGTTGCAAAGTGGTACTAGGTATCCTAAGGTGAAAAGTTTATCTTGCTCATCCCCTTGTGCGACCGGTTCAAAAATGCTGAGAATTGGAAAAAGGACAAATTCATCCCTACCTAAAATCCCTTGCTTTAATCAAAACGAGCAAAAATCCCGAACAAAGCAAAATTCAAGATTCCAAAGTCATAGTTCAAAGTACAAAATGCATAAAAACAAAGTGAATAGTGATTATCATCACTACATAAATCCCTTGCTCAAAACAAAAGAAAACAAAAATCAAAATAAATAGTGATTTTCATCACTATATCATGAGCAAGTATCCCAATAAATATGAAGAAAATAAGGGAGTATAGAATTTGAATCCCTAGAATTCTCAGCATGGTCGAACCTTACGCACGATGATATGTCTATCACAAGCATCTCGCTTGTGTACAGACCAATGTTTGCATGTGGAAGAGCTAGCTTTAGGTGTCCTATATCACCTAGTAGTTTAATCCAACTAAGTCCAACTTAGGATCAGGATGAACATTTGAGGATCCCCAATACAACAATGGGCTGAATGAATCCCACCTAGCACTGGGGTATGCTTATGTTTTATCTAATATATTCATTTGCACACATAGGGATAATGAGTACATAGGTCTTCATGATAGAACTTTATCCTTCAAGAGCTCTGTATGGTCAGTATACAACTTTTGATAAAGTAACTAGAGTGTTTGAGTCTCATGGAAAACCTCAAAAACCATACATAGCAACAAATCATTTCATCCCATAATCATACATAGCAATAAGTCATTTCACAATCACACATATTGCATCATCTCATCGCGCATATGGATGTTTAAATAATTAAATCTTATGTTAAGAGTTATTATTTACATTCATGATTGCTTGTACATTCTATGGTGTTATCCATCTAGATTGTTAAAACTCATGGTTAATCATTAATATGTTTTAAGTGATTAAAGCATACAAGTTCATTTGCATTAGATTACCATCACATAAATAGTGCATCACAAACATTGCATCCATCATATCAATACATAAAAATTAGACATGCATATAACAAATAGGCATTAACATCATCCATAACATCATCTGCATCATATCATCTAAATCATTCACATCATAAAACATAAATCATATAAACTAAACCATCTACATACATCATAAATAATACACCTGCACATATAGGTAAAAGCATCATCTAAGCATACATCTATCATACTGCATCACATAAACATAAAAACATAAATCATAAGGAAATACACATAATGAGTCTCAAAGTCTAGATAGCATATGATCATGTGTCAAATAAGTACATGTAAGTACAAAAATCACCAATAAGGCTAAATGTGTAGGTCAGATGACCTTACACCCAAAAATAAGTACAGAGTATCAAGTGAGCCATAACATGTCAAGAGTGGCCTGCACCACTAGCCTCACCACCACCCTCACCACCCCCTCTAGGAGGTGGCATAGAGCTGGCACCTCCAGTACGCTCTATCCGAGACCTAGTCCTATGACTCGATCTAGCTGAGGACTACCCAGAAGTGCTCCATGCACTATGCTCTAAACCTCCTACTATGGGCCTCTCTCGAGGAGTAGCACCTAGCAACCGTATCTATGATCGAAGGGTAGCAATGTAGGTAGCATCTGAGGTCATCTGAGTATCATCCTCCTCTATGATCCTCTATAGTCATCTCACCTCAACCAAGATCTAGACCTATAGCTAGGGTAGCCTAACTCTGAGCAGCATCTCGCTCGGTAGTGACCTGAGAAATCTATCTCTGAAGATCTGCTATGGTAGCATCCTGCTACTAAACCTGCATCACAAAAATATGTAGCTCAGCCTCAACCTAGTGCAACTGAGCCCAGAGAGGAGACTCCTGCTCCTCAAGATCTACATCATCATCCTCCTTAGGATCAACCTACTCCTCTACAGCTCCTTAGCCACCTCCCTACCTACCCCTAGTCATCTGTCCGAGCCCACACTCGATACCCATCAAGATCCTCCACCTCAACCGCATCCAAAGACCACCCCAAATGGCCACCACCATGCCATAGCCATGTACCCCACCAGAGGGTGTACGCCTCTATCACCCCAACATCGGCTACTCCAAGATCAACTATAGGAGGGTCATCCTCCTAAAGCACTATTGTAACACATAGTGGTGGAAGGTTCTTCTCGATAGTAATCTGATGATAGACAACTGGCTCGAGAGGAACATCCTATCAGATCCCAAACTATCGAAGCACCCTAGAATAATAGAAGAACTCTCAGATACCGACCTTACAACCAATCAACCATCGATCATGGTGAGTCCTCACTGTGAAGTTGGTAGGATCATCCCAAGTAGGACACTCATGATAGGGCCTCCATATGATGTCATCAACCCATAAACCTATCAAAGATACCCTGTAGTGAGAAAGCTCCCCTACATAAGGCTAACTCTTGCACTCCTCGAGCACCCTAGGCCACCTGGATCCATAGCACTATACATCTCTATCCAGATCAATAATCTCCACTGGAAGTCCTTCAGGGTGATCAATCTTGATGTGCTTCCAGCCCTAGACCTAAAGAAGCAAACTACAGGTAATGTTGGCCCATCCATGATGCTGGATGTGATATAACTCATCATAGCACTACACCAATAGTGCACTCCCCTAGGCATATATGATAGGTTGCTCACTATCCAACAGGTCCTATACCATCGATAAGAGGTTCCATAGGAACCTCAATCTAGAGCAATCAGGTACAAGGGTGTTGTAGATGACCATCAACAACATGGCATGCAACCAGGAAAAGACACCCTCCTCATACCAATGAGAAATAGATATCCCCCAAAGTGAGTATCCTTGGAGGTAGTAGCAGCATGCCTCCCAAATACCCTCGCAAACACTACACCCCATGTAGTAGTAGGGGAAGAGACAATAGGCACTCCATCAAAAGGCACCCGGAGAATCCTGTAGATATCCTTCGATGTGATGGTCATCTCACTGGTAGGAAAATGGAAGGTGTTGGTCCTGGGATCCCACTGATGGGCCAGGGCCATCAAATATGCCTGATCTGACATGATCATGGGTAGGCCAGTAACATACTACAGCCCATGAGCCTTGAGCCAGGCCCACTCTATATCAAGCATCTCCTCGAGAAGGTCACAGAGTAGCTTCGGGTCCCAAGCCCGAGTAGATAAGATCTAGAAAGTGTAAAATAAAGCCTAAATTAATGCACTACAACTAAATAAATGTAATAAACATGCTAAAATGGTGCAAAGAAAATCAAACTGCTCTAAGGCTACATGAGCAACACATAAATGCACCCTATCATGCAAAAATTTCCATAAAAGACACTCAAAATTTCAAAAAAATCAATTAATTGGCCTAAAAATCAAAAATTAAAATTAAACCTAAAGTTCCTTGGCCCTCATGCAAGAGGCCAACTCATCCTAACTCATGGCTAGTTCCCAATGGTCAAAAATATGACCATTGGAAATTCAAACTAGTCGCTGATAGCAACGTGGCCAACCTCATAACAAGCTAGCCACTTTGAGCGGCAGCGACCAGTGAGCGGCACGCCAACGACGTCCCTCTCAGGCCCAAAATCATAAAAAAATTGCATAAAAAGAAAATCTAATGCAGACCCACCTGCTTAAAACCTAAATGGAGCCTAACTACTAGTGAAATTCATTACCAACAAGTTTAATGAGGTTATTTTTCCAAATTACTTAGTTTGGTTCATTTTACCATAATAACAAAAAGAATAGGGTTTAGAGAGGTACCCGTGAAGCTCCAACTCCTCCACTCATCGAAGCCTCACCCTGCTTAGCCATGGCATCCAATCAATAGCATCTCAATAAGAGTGGTCACTTTCACCTCAGAGCTCCAAAAAGCAAAATGACAAACTAGCAACAATGACAGCTCAAACCCTAATTTCCTTTTTATTTTCCCAAGTCATGCCTTGGTCATTATCAATGTCAGTGGCCCACACTTCTTGGTCACTGAACCTAACAGTGGCCATGAGCGACAATTAGGGGTCACTAGACCTAACAATGACCAAAAAATAAGGAAAAATTACAACAAATTGTCACCACAGAGTGCTTCAAAATAGGGCATAAAGAGCATATTAATCCAAAAACATCATAAAAATAAAAACTAAAAATAAAATAATCAACAAAAATCCAAATGAGCCTCGTACCTAGTCATTTTCTCTATACACTTGGCGATTGCAGTGACAAGCAATCCATGCAATTTGGCAAGATGAACAAATGACCATAAGGCCATTTGGGGCAAACAAGTTATGGTAGAATTGAGATGGTTCATCTCAAACTTGAAGAAAGCCATGATGGTTGGACCACCCCATGGGAGCGAGAATCCTTCTCTTTTCCCCCATAATAACTAGTGCTTCAACACATGCTTAAAAATAATTGCTAAACTTGATTCCCTAAGAAGGCCATTATGGTCGGACTACCCCATGGGATAAAGAGGTGCAATCACCAAACAGGGTTGAGATCACACCTAGATGGGAACTAATCTATAATAACAAATGCAACCCTCTAAAGAGGTCCAAATCATTCATTTTGGTCAAGTGACTCGTCGCTTTATGAATGGTCCTTTCCTCATCGACTCATCGTTTGAGGGGGTAGTCAAAAAATTTCAACATATCATAGTCAAAGTCAACAAAATATCATCTCGATCATGTCAGAGTTACATTCATCTTATGAATCATTGCCAACAACTATCATAAGCTTACCCTTTATTGGGGAAAAAATCAAATATGACAAGTTCATTTGTAGCTCCCCTCCCTTCGGATCTATAGTAGTACTGAAGCTACCCGATCGCTTGATGTGTGAGTGCAAACTTCCATAAATTTAAGCCTTCCATTCCATTGGAAGCAGTGATTCTAGGATTCATGCCCTCCCGCATGACTGGGGTATCCTATGTTGGTCAAGATCAATGATCATCATGCAACCTATAATGTGACCCTAGGTGGTCTATTTTTGCTTCACGTTGTGTTGTCCCACAATGCATCCCAAAAAGGGGCATCTGTAGACACCTAAAATACATCATGTTTAGGGGACTACCCATATGGGCACATTCATAGGCCATATGAACCCTCTTGGATCTCTCCAAGAGCAAGCAATGGTCCTAACCACTCAATCAGGGTAGTTCTAGCCCATCCAGGCTTGGCCGCTCTCAGGCAGAGCAGCCAAGAAACTTGGCTGCTGAAGACTACATCGGCCAAACCTGATAGCGGCCAACATCACAAATAGTTTGGCCATGAATACGGGCCCAGATCATGTAGTTTGACTGCACCTCTACATGGAATTTGGGTGGATTTCGGTGATGAACTCCCTGAGTTCCTCCTAACTACCCCTTCAATGCAAAATTGTGACTAATGCACTCCCTCGAGAATGGTTAGTCGCATGCAATTTGGAGTGAAGCTTCTCTAGGAAGCCAAGGTCCAAACCCTAAGAGGGAAGTCTACATATAGACTCTCCCACAAGAAGCAAAGGATCCAAGAAGTTTGAGAGTTAAGCAATGGAGCCCTGTCAAGATGGAGAGCCAAGATACGCCCATTGGGAGAGCATCGAAGCACCGTCCGGCTGAGCTACGTTCACATATCATTATTCATATTCATCGTGCCCAATCGCCATTTAGTGTAGGAGACACGCCAGGCGACCCTTGAACATCAATTCGAGCAAGGGATCGACTGCCATAGCCCATAAGACCTGAGGTAACCATTAAATTAGAGGCCACTATCTTTGACAGTGGCCCATAGTCATAGCCAGGTTTTAGAATAGTCGATTCCTTAGTTCTTAGCATTAGACTATTATTTATCATTATGTCATTTCCATAGCTTAGCATAGATCTGTCTCTTTCATTGCATTTAGAGTAGCATTTCTGATTTCTATATGCATATTGCTTGGATCTGTTGTATTTCAATTCATATTATGCTTATTTACCTGGATTACCATATTTTCTAACAAGAGCCTCTTCCGAAGAGGTGGCCCATACTACTCATCGTGTTTTGTTGTTTCCATGCACGTAGATCTATAGGTTTACAGGACCATATCAAGGCACTCAGAGCATGGGATCCCTCCTGGATGAGAGAAGGAGAAGGAGGCATCTGTGAGCCCTCATACAAGTTTGTGTGCGGAAGCGAGAAGCCTACGAAGGCGCACCACCCCTTTGCGAGGGGACTTTCTCCACCGTCGATCATGCCCCACTTGTAACTTATTGTATCACGCACTGGGTATCCCTCAGAGGGACGAATATGTAATCGTGGATTGGAAATATCAATAAAAGGTGTACTTTACTTGTTTTTCATTTGCGTATTCATCTGCATGTTCATTCCTTTCAATTTGGTATAATAATAAACACATCTGCAAGTTGAGCCTCGATTGTGGTGTGCACCTCTCGGGGTTGCACACCCAGTAGGGGAGCCATTGATAAGCACTAAAAATATGGTCAATGAAATGCAAGTTTTGAAAATAAATATCCATCTCCTGTTAAAGTCAAACTTTTGGAGGACCTTAAGGAGAAAATCCCATGAGACCCTATCATAGGCTTTGTTCATGTCCAGTTTTAGAAAATCTTCTGCTCAACCACTTTTGTCCACTAAATATATGAGTTCATGAACTAATATAACTCCATCCAGGATTTGATGACTCGAAATGAATCCACTTTAAGTAGAATCAATCAAATAAGACAAGAGAGGTTTAACCTTGTTAGCCAAATCTTTAGTGAAATTTTTGAAGATAGTATTGTAGAGGCTAATGGGACATCAATATTTGAACTCAATAGAACCTATTAATTTTGGAATTACAACCAAGAAAGTCACATTTAAAGCCCCTAGGAAAACTCTAGTGGATTGAACTTCACGTAGAGCTTCACCGATCTCCCTACCAAAGATATGCCAAAACCTCTAGAAAAATTCTGGGGGGAAGCCATTTGGGCTAGGGGCCTTCAATCCTTCCATGGAAAAGAGTGCTTTCTTAATTTCATCATCATTAAGCAGACTATTGAGATTATCATTCATTTCTTCTGTCACTAGGTGAGGAATGTTCTAAAGGAGTTTTTCTTTCGCAAAAGCACTTCTTGCACTCATATCGCAGAGGAGATATTAGAAGGAGATAGCCTTTGCTCCAATTTCTTGAATATCTTCTATTTTAAAACCATCAACTTTATGAATCTTCCTAATTTGGTTATGGATTCTATGGCGAAGAGTTAAGGAATGATTTTTTTTTGTATATCTATCCCCATATTTGAGCCAAAGAGTATCACCAAAAACCTCCTCACTTCTCAGGATATTATGAAGCTCAGCCAAGATTCTTCTCTCCTCCAATCTATTATTTTGTGAGAGGACATCCACTTCCAATGAAGATTGAATAGCTTGTAACTAGGATTTGAGATCATTTTTCTTAATCTGGATGTCCCCAAAGATTGATTTGTTCCAATATTTTAGATTTTTTATCAATCTTAGCTTAGCAACCACCTAATTAATACGTGGGCTAGAGAATTTTGTGTTCCACCATTCCCTAATACTTACCTCCAACTTTGTATGAGAGAGCCACATGGCTTCAAATCTAAAGGGTCTCAGGAAGAAAGGAGTATTAGAATTATTATCAAAGAGAAGGGGGTTATGATCAAATGCAATATTGGAAAAGGAGTTGAGAGAAGAGTCCCCAAATAGAGGAATTGCCTCTTTGGAAATAAAAACTCTATCCCATATGTAGCCAAGTAATTTTGACACATTTTAAACTTCACATTCCCTAGCCAACATGTTGTTACTCCCTAACAATGTATCTCTCACCCTTCAATCCCTTGCCTCGATTATCATGTTGGATAAAACAAAATTTTATTTGTTTCCTCATTTTTTTGTGAAATTCGGATGGCTCTAACAATTTTGAAATGGTCCGAATTTAGCCAAATCAAACGTGCACCTAATTTAGATGCACTATTTGGATTTCACCCCTAATCTAGGCAAACCCAAGATTTTTGGTGAATTCGAATCCATTCGAATTCATCCAGATTGGTAAATTTCCCAATTTTCCCTAACAACCCAACCTATTTGTGCCTTCCTTCTAGATTTCTTGATCTACCTTGGATGATAAATCCTGCAGTCTACCCTCAAATCAACCTAATGGTGATTTTGCTGCACTTTAGCAATGGAGAAGCTCTTTCATGATCTTGTTGCAGGTTTTTGTGAAGGGATTTGGCCACCATATCATCATTCCTATGAGAAACCAAGATGATAGTCAATATCATTGAAATTTATGCATCAAATTTAACTTAAAATCTCATCATTTTGCATCTCTATATCTAGATTTTTTATTTACAATCATGAATTTAGACATCCAAATTTGCTCTATATGACCCATATTTGCATAGAAATATCAAAAATATAAATTACTAATTGGAATATGATCTCTAGAATGGGTGTTCTCAATATTGATAACTTAAGTGCAAATATTTAGTATATGTTGATTAATTTTTAAGATTTTATGAATTCAAAAGCATCCAAATTCATAGATGTAACTCAAAATTGTTCTACAAATTTCTAATTTGACCATTGCAAATGTCATATCTAGTTGTTGTGGATAGAATGAATTCATAGCCATCCAAATTTACTAAAGACACCTGAAGTTACACAAAAATATACTCGGGGTAATATCACAACCTCAGGTTTATCAATACCGATTCAATCTTGGTCTTATTACTTTACTACTATTATTACTTTTTTTTCATCAAATTCCATATGTTTTGCATTAGATCTATAGATCCACTAATTTTCTTACATTTTGCTAAAATAACTGAGGGGATTTGACTGTCACTGATCATAGTTTTTTATGACCTATGCGCATCCTCCATCCTTAATCACAAATTTTAGTGTTTTGTTATGAAAGTTGCAGGTTTGAATAAATTCAAATAGATCCAATTTCGTCCTGATATATTTGGACCGATCCGAATTTGCTCTGACAGATCTGAAAAGTGTCTGATAGAAAACATCCAGACCAGGTAAGGATCTAAACCTATTTTTTCTTAGTTTCTCTATACTTTAACTTTATATTTCTTAGTTTAGTTAGCATTTGCATAAAATAAAAGAAAGAAAAATAAAAGATCAAAAACATAGATTTAGTTGCATTTCCTTCATACTAGATGAAAAACACAAAACACAAAGAAAAGAATAATATGTTAGCATAAATCTCCTCCTTTGCTTTCAATATCTACAAAATCATTTGCATCATAGTTAGATTTACAAAGCTTTTCAACTAGAATTTGTATACTTTATTTTCATCAAAATTTGAATTGCATATAGCTAGGCAATAGTTTCATTTTGGCCAAACCCTAGGTGTATGCACATAAAAGAATCCAAAAAAAACCTACTTTACCTAGGCATGGAAACCGCCACAAAAAGTGTTTCTTAGTGAACCCCACCCAACTCATTGACAAACACCAAGGAGAGCACAACTCAAGTGCTTCTCATCCGATGTGTAGATACATCATTTTCCCTCTCCCTTTTAGGTGCGGATCCATTAGCTTGGAAGAAAGGGGTGCAAAATTTTGGGTCTACATTCTTTGGTGAACCCAACGTGAAAACACCCTCATTTTGGATTTTTTTTTTTTTTTTGAAAAAAAACTAATAAATATCATTTAAGCTTGTGTGATTTATATTAAGTCATATAAATCAGATAATTTTTAATGAAAAAAATCACTTCTTTCTCATTTTTACATCGTTTGTCCTAAAAAAGAACCACATCCGATGAACTCTTTCATAGCTTTGGTTGGTCCAAACAAAATATACAGTGAAGGTTTATGGGCCTTCATAAAGGGATTATCCTTTCACTTGTACCCAAAAAACTTAAAACCTTTAATCAATATTTAAAATGAGGTTGGTCCAACAACCGTCATATCCATGGAAAATAGCACGCATCTCTTTCAAGGTGTATCACTGCCCATGGTGAACTCGGTGAGGACTGGAAGAACTTGGACTTCATCACCAAGCGTCTACATGCAGGAATCCAGGTGAAAATCCTAATCAAAACGAGTTAACTTAGCCTACAACTTGCAAAATAGTTCGAAAAAAAACTTTTAGTTAGAAAAACAACTTTTATTTTCTCTTTTGTCTTTTCATTTTTACTTTGCTTTTTCCTAGAAATATAGAAATACTTTTAAATGGTGGACACTAGTGTTAAAGAATTTTCCCTTATTGACATTAGAAAAGAACTCAGAAAAATAGGTTGATATCCTCTTTAGGAGTAACAGGGAGAATTGGGGAGATTTGTGGCATAATTTCAATCTCATTAATAGGAGGGTTGAGGAGTTGAAACAAATTAAAAGGATAGACATAGCAAAGGCCTTAGGTTTAGATTACTATTCCACCTATTTTGAAAGTAAAAGGAGTTGCAAACACTAGCTAGAAAACAAAAGGGCTAGCGTCCACTCCACAATTTACCCATGGCAAAGTTAATTTGAAGAATCTATAGTCATCCACAAATTCTTAGCAAACTTAGAGGAAAAAGAGATAGCCTTTGAAAAAAAATATGCTATCACAAAGCACCTAGAGCAGTCCTCTTTAGAGATTTTTTCCACGAGCTCCAATTTCAACCTCCTACTTCTAAAACTAATAATGTCACTCTTGTTCACTTCATCCTTCTTTTAAAAGAAAACTTTATTTTCAAAGAGGAACATTTCATGAACCCTGAAGATCTAGATCCCATCAACAATATTTATAAGCTCTTTCAGGAAGAGTAAAATCACCTTAATTTTGTTACACTAAATCTTGTAAATATTTAGGTGGACAAACTTTTTTAGTTTGATTTAAAACAAAAAATTAAAAAACAATTAATTAGGAGTAGTATCAAAACAAAACAAAACAACACAACAAGATGTCGAAAACCTTAAGTAATGGCAAGAAGTGGTAACTGGCTCTGAATGGGAGTTGGATAATGAAAACCCTAATACCTAAATTGATATTGAAAAGTTTAGGAAGAACAAGTTGCACAAATAGAACAAAATGAGGAAGACAAAACAATCAACCCTTTTGACCCTAAAATGAGACCTCAAGGGGACATTCATTTTGAGTTTGGGTAACACTTATGTGAATTCTTAAATCATAATAAATTAGCTATTCCTAATGCATTTTAGGTAGAAGACCAACTTAAAAGGGGTGATTTTACAATAGAAGCTGCTTTAGAAGAAGCTTTTCAACTTTGCCCACAACCAAAAATATATGTGAGTGATGATCTCCCTCCATTACAATCTGCCACTCACAATGGTAATTTCTTAGGTACTACCCAAGTTCAAACCAATATTATGCATAAGGGGTAGTACTACAAAATTAATTATAAAATTATGGTGAATCTAGGTGCATGGTGTATAAACTTTGGGGTGAATTTTTCAAAATTTTGTAGAAAATTTATCAAAATATGGTGAAATTTTAAAATTTTTGTACAGAAATTATCAATTTTTTTTAATGGGTGCTAGTAGAAGGTGAATGGCAGAAGGCGAGTGGTACAAGGTGAGTGGTAGAAGGTGAGTGGTAAAAGGTGAGTGGTAAAAGGTGAGTGGAATAAGGTGACTGGTAGAAGGTGAGTGGTACAAGGTGAGTGGTACAAGGTGAATGACACAAGGCGAATGGCACAAGGTGAGTGGCATAATGCAAATGGTAGAAGGTGATTAGCAAAAGATGATTGGCATAAGGTGACTAGAATAAGGCAACTAACATAAGGTGACTAGTAGAAGGTAAACTATCAAAAGGCGATTGGCAAATGGTGACTGGTAGAAGGTGACTGGAAGAAGGTGACTGGAAGAAAACAATTGGAAAAAGGTGACTGGGAGAAGGTGATTGGCATAAAGCAACTAGCATATGGTGAATGACACAAGGCAAGTGGCACATGGTGACTGACATAAGGCGATTGGTAGAAGGTGACTAGTAGATGGTAACTAGTAGAATGCAAATGGAACATGGTGACTGGCATAAGGTGATTGACATAAGATGATTGGCATAAGGCGACTAAAAGATGATGACTGGAAGAAGGCAACTAGTAGATGGTGACTGGTAGATGGTTACTAATATAGGGCAACTGGTAGATGGCGACCATCGATGGTGATTAGTAGATGGAAACTGGCATATGGTGACCACCAAATATCATCAATAAGAAGCTACCACATATCATCTCCTCTACCACATGTCACGCATCTATTAACTTCAATGATGAAGACTTCTATAAATAGATATGCAGGATCATTTTTCACCTTTCCCACAATATTTTCTAGAGCAATTTTAGATTTTTTTCCAGCATTTTCAAATCATTTTCCACAGTAGTTTCAAAGCCTTTTCAAATGGTTTTCAGAAGGTTTTGGTAGCATTTTCAGAGGTTTTTGCAGTATTTTTAGATGGTTTTTAGAGTGTTTTCCAAGGCATTTTAGAGCATGTTCTAGGGCATTTCAAAGAATTTTCTAAGGCATTTCAAAGTATTTTCCTGGGTGTTTCTAGATCAATTAAACACTATTTTTAGAGCCTTTTTAGACCCTTTCCATTCAAAAATGGCTAGCTCTTCCTCTCCTCTACCTTCCAAAGTGGATTTCAAGAGCTTTTATTGCCCCAACATCAACAATATTTTTAGGACTCCTAGAAGAGATTTTGAATGGATTTACACCTTTGAACTTGTTGGAGTAATGAAGATGCCATAGTTGAACATCAACGTCCCCCTAATGCAATGGATCGTTAGTTTCTACAACCATGATGTGTCCACTGTTGTGATCAAAGTGGATAACAAGCATATTATTTTTTTATGAAACCCTCGAATGTGCAGTGACTAACAGGGCTACCATTTTTGGATGGTGTACTGGTGAAAAACTAGTATGCCTTGACTGAAGATGACAAATCAATTCTAGAATCCAAATATGTTGTTCATTTAGATAATTTGAAAGGTACATTTTTAAAATTTATTTTTTATTTATCTTAAATTTTGATGTATTATAGTTTCCATTCTCTAATAATGTTCTCCCTATTGTAATTTTTATTTTCTAATAATGTTCTCTCTTTTTTTTAGCTAATTCTTCTAAGTCCAAAAGGAGATTAAACATTTCCAACATTGCAAAAAAATTTCTTATGCTTGCATTGAATTTTTCTAGGCAAGGCTTATTTTGTAGGGGCGACCTACAAAAATTCCTTTTTTGGTACTATCCTTATTGATTTGATGTAATGGTGGTGGAATATTTTATTGGTCCGTGCACATTTCCAACTGCCTCAAACATGACCTTCTGAGTGCCTAGAAAATTTAATCTTCATATACAATAACAACCAAAAACTTTATTCTTTATCTTTTTCATGAAGCTTACTTCAATATTCAAATAATAAATCCTCCAATTACATTGCACCCAAGTTTTTTGGCTATTGTCATGGATGAGAATGAAATACAGGTAAAATTATTTTTTAGAATATCTCTGTTTTCTTTTTTTTCAAACAATCTTGTTATTTTCTAATTTTGTTTTGAAAACAGAGAAGAACATCTCAGTATTCTAGTAAGAGGGATTATGCATTTAGGATTTAAGAAGCGTCTACTAATTTTGACATGCAGTTGTAATCATCACCAATAACTCCCTCCAAACGTGTGAGGTCTCATGGTGATCAGACTCAGAATACACCTATGACTCCTATTACTTTTGGATGTGTTGTAGTCGACGTCGAAGAAGTTACCTCCAGCTCACAAGGTAACCTTATTATTCAAAAGTACTATTTTAAATGATGCATTTTAATGATTTAAATTATATTTAGTTTGATGTATTTTAAAAAAATTTCAGAGAAAGGGAAAATGGTTGCATCATCAACGACTGTAGAGTCTGAGTCTAGTATGTTTGGCTAAAATTAATCTCTTTTTACGATATTGTTATTTACATAAGATTTAATTTATATTTTCATGTGAAATTTTGTAGATGCACTAGTTACATTCAAAAGACTGAAAAAAGGATGCCTCCACCATCTTTCCAATCGCAAATATAGCAAGATAAATGAACACAGTAAGTTCCTGTCTGTCTGTAGCAAGAACCATCGATGAGGAACTAATCGTGCATGTGTGGAAAAATATTCCTGACACCGTCGCCTCATGAAACCAAAAGTGTTTTCTACACACACACTATGTCTCAATCTAATATTTCTATCTTCCCAATTTTAACCCTTGAGAATTTCTCAAATGTAGAGAGCACGTCTCAAATGCCCTCTAGGAATCTAGATGATGATTTTCTTTATCAGGATATGAATCCTGAAAATTTCCCATTAAAGGCAAGTGATATGCTTTAGTATCTAGAGGGCAATGATGAAGAAGAAGAGAATGTTGAATTATATGATGTCGAATTTTCCTCTTCCCCCCTTGCAAGTTGTCACCCATCATTTGATAGATGATGATAAAGTAAATTTTCTAAAAAATGTTTTATTAGCCAATAGATATAAAGCTATAGTTCATAATAGTCTTCTTGTAGATATTGATAGATTGAAAGAATGGGAATATCGGGCCAAGGAATTGATAAAAGCAATAAATGGCTGATTTAAGAATTTTTTAAAGAGAAAGGAGTTGTTTTAAAAGGTGGAGAATGAACCCCAAAATCTCGATGCTTTGCTACATAAAGTTGAATCTGGCACTGTGGAGGCCAAGTCTACATACACTGATGAAGTTCTGGCCATTGTTTTGAATCATTTGAAAAACCTCAATGTCAAGGCCTAGGCATATTTAAATGAATGGGCACTAGATCATAAGAAAGTAGCAGTTGCAAAAACTGCAAGACTTACTGTTGATGTAAGTTTTACATCTAACTAAAAATCAAAATTTTTATTAAATATGTTTTGTTTATAAATATTAACCTTTTTCACTTGTATTTTGCAGTCTAATTTTCAGCACTTAAAGCAACAAGTCAGTGCCATGAAAACGTTGATGAAGACTGCAAAAATTAGTGTTAATAATGCTATTGAAGTGAAGAAAATATTACAATACATTGTTAGAGAAAAAAATTGGTTGAATAAGTTTATCAAAGATAAGGGTCTAGATGTGGAGGTTGTATTGAAAGAAAATGAGAAAGAACTGAATGCACCTTTTAGAGAAGATTCAACGAAGGAAGAAGGTTTATTGTTATCGAGGATCTACACTACAGCTGAAATTTTGGTTAGGGATGGTGCATTGGAAGCAAAGGATATTGAGATAGATGCAGCTGGAACTTCATCCACCATGCAAAAAGAATAGTAGAAGTTTGTTGTTTTTTATTTGAGGAGAAACAAAAAATGCTCAATACCTTTTTTGTAAATTGTAAAATAATGGTATCTTTTTTAAATCAATAAAAGAGACAATTTATAAAAAATGTATTATCTTTTTGAAATTTTATTTTAAATATTGTGATGTTTTGATTATTTGTGTGGATGCATTAAATAGTTTTGAATTATGTGGATGCAATAACAATGTTCTTTTATGTTTTATGAAATAATTTGAAATAACTGGAGATGTAGAACATATATTTACTTTACCATAAATGGTTTATACAATACAAATCTACTAAAAAAATTGAAAATTTAGACTAATAATTCAATAACAAGGCTTAAGTAAAATGATATATAAAATATCCAATAACATGTCTATGATATAAAATATAATCCAGTGTTCTAATCAACATATGTGTAATCAAATAATCAAATAGTCAAAAAGTGTTTTCACCAAGAATTTTAGAAATTTGATCAGGACCAAGCCAAACATAGTCAAATTTATCATGATCCCCATTTTTCTCATGTGCCTTATCCCAAAGCAAGACCAAATCAAAAATCCTAAAATCTTTAATTTTAGCTAGTTTATTGAACCATATTTTAATAATGTCTTGGTGTTTACTAAAATGAAGCAAGGCATCCTCTCATTTTTCATCTAAATGCATGAGGTGAGTGAGACAAGCTTCAGTTTTTTCATCCGTTTCAAGATATTCTTTCATGAATTGTAAAGTTTTTAATTTAATATTAGCAAGAAAAATTGGATCTTGACCATACACAAAATGATAAGGTGATGTTCCTATAGATTCTTTAATTCTTATTTTATCCGTCCACAATGCAAATTTCAATTTATTATGCCAATCCTAAAACATCCTTGTATTTTTGTGTAGCAAATCAATAGTTAGTTTATTTTTTTGCTATTTACTTTCTTCAGGTATGTGCGAAATCTTTTTCAAGTTTTTGGTCGTCTTGTTAAGCTTAAATTGAGTTTTTGGAACTTTTTGTGCAGGTACCTATGCTAAAACACTCCAAAAACCTCAAAATCATCATCAAGACCCCAAAAATAGTCAGCTCAGTCTTCGGATCCCGGTTCGCACATTAGGTGTGTGAACCACCTACAGAAGACAGGTTCGCACCCCACCCGTGTGAACCTTCCAAATTCACATAGTTTTGGACCAGAGGGTACACCAGAGGCTTTTACATTCACCTGGACGTAGGTATTGTGTGAAAACTTTTGTTTTTCCCCTGTTTTGAAGCTAATATTTCCTATTGGGCTATAAATTCCACAAAATCACATCTTCCTGGTTGTTGTAGTTAAATTTACATTTGCTTTCTAGATTAGCTTCAATTCCAATAATTTCCCTTCAAGTCATTTCCCTTCAAAAGCAATTAATTAGATTTCCCTTTTGAAAATCAATAGAGTAAATTTATTTTTGTGAAAACCAATTAATTAGATTTCCCTTTTGAAAATCAATAGAGTAAATTTATTTTTGTGAAAACCAATTAATTAGATTTCCCTTTTAAAAATCAATAGATTAAATTTATTTTTGTGCAAAACCAAGTAAATAGATTTGCTTTGAAAAGGCATCATAGCATAGTTTTATTTTGAAAAGGCATTTAGAGTAGATTTGCTTCTAAAATAGTATCGCACAAACAAACACCACACACTCACATCCTATTTAAATGGTGTAAGGAGTTGGGTTTCATCTCCAACATGAATTGGATTTCATCACCAATTCAACACCAGAGTTCAGTGAGGTCTGGGTTCTACTCTCCACTAGCTCACCTCCGATTTTAGTCACCATAGTATCCCCCTAGGTGGATCATTCCAACATTAATACCCGATCGGTCCTTCCCACTTTGAGTGTTGGTTATCCAAAATTCATCACTGGAAGGTACCTTCAAAGTGGGTAGTTTTAGAAAGCCCCTTTACCATAGGGCTTTTCAAATAATTAGTGGGTGCAACTGATCATTACTATGGATGCCTTAAACATGAGGGTTAAGCGAAAGCATGGGTATGCCGGTAGCACCACATTGATAGCATGACCTCTCTTCATGAGAGTTTATTTGACTCATTAGAGCATTTTGAGTCTCCCCCCTTTGGATATCATTTTACTATACCAAATTCCATCTAGGTTGCCATTCACCTATTGGAAACATAGTTCTATTTTGTGCACCTTTGGGTGTTGCAAAAGGTTCTATGCTATGACATACCTGATTCAAAATAGAAGTTCACCCATTACCTATATTTGTTCCTAGGGCGGATACATACTTTCATAAAAACACACAAAAACCAAAAAGAAAGAACATTTGCTTATTGTTGAGTCTCAAAAAAGTGGTTACAACAACATATCAAATGTGCTATAACTCACTTATCAATTGTTCCATAGTTTCACTTCCATGCTTTACACTACATAGTCTATTTTTAGGTGATTTGTACCTCCCAATGTGATTCCCCTACACTCAGACTTATTTCACATGATTCTATGTGAAAATCTAGCTTTCAGGCTACAAAACTACATTACATAGGTCTCCACAGCACATAGAGGGTATCCACAACACAAAATTCACCCTCTATCACTAGTTTTGGGTGGTTCGCACCCCTAGAGTGCGAACCAATTGGTTCGCACCCCTAGAGTGTGAACCTATTTTCTAGGTTCCAAATTTCACACACAGGACACAGACACATCCCACAACACATATCTATCATCTATTTCTCATTTTGGGTGGTTCACACCCCTAGAGTGTGAACCAATTGGTTCACACCCCACTTGTACGAACCTATATTTTTGATACCAGATAGTGTCCCAGTCAGTCACAGGCCTTTCTAGAGTCCAAATTTCACATATTTTGGTTGTTACCACATAGTTGCACACATCATCATGCAGGATTCTCATATTATCCCTTCTTCTCCAACCACTCCATCAGGGCACTCAGAGATAGCCACCTCTACCCATTCTCATACTCCTTCCACTTCCTCACACAATTCCTCTCCACCTCCTACATCATCCTCTAGGATTTCATCCTATGATCATGTTGTGAGACATCATACTCCCATGGATGATCCTTCCCCTTTCCCATCTATGCATCATCATTCTTCCTACCATGCTCCTCCTCATTCAGGATCACATCTTCCACCTATTCTTCCTCCACCCCAAATTCCATTTCACATCACCCAACAGGTTGGAATTTCCCAACCTTATCGATCCCCATTTCCACATTCTTCATCTCATCCACCTCCATATTCTTCTTCATATCGATCATCACCCTCCACCACTGGCATTCATTCTCATCCTATTTCCATACCTCCATATCCTCCACCCATTGACATGCAACACATCTTGGCACATCTTGATACACTTGAGTTGCACATGAGCCACTGTCCATGTCATACATCTATCAATAATCCAATCATGGTGGGTCCCACTATTCCTCCTCCTCCACCAACCCCTCATCCTCAACAAATGGGCTCTCCACAACCTAGGCAAGCATTCAATCCATCACTGCCTAGTCAAAATCCCATTCAAACACAACATCCTCCACATTCTCCTCATTCTTCCACCACTCCTTCTGAGACTCTATCTCAAACCTTCCAACAACTACATCGCATAGGTCACTTAATTCTACCTGAGGTCAAATTGCAAGATCCAAATCATCCAACACCTAGAGGGTACAATGAGCACCAATTTTGTGTTTATCATCGCCAACAAGGGCATGATATCAACACTTGTCATATTTTCATACGTCTGGTCCATAACATGAGGAATGAGGATACAACACAATGAACCAATCATACTACTTCCTCACATAAGAATGGGGGTGCAACTCCAAATCCATTGCCCCATCCAGTACCACCACTACCACATGTTCATACTCCCACATCTATTCCCCCACCTCGGCAAGTTCATCGTGCCCATGACCGCACTTCTTATCCAAAGTGTTAGTCATCCCCATATTGTGACTAGCATTTCCCATCCTCTGAGGTGCTATCCTCCAACAACATAGCATTTCTTTCAGGTTTCACTAAGCACCCCTTCTTTCCTTGTACATATTCTATCTTCCTTACTTCTTCAATTCTTTCTTTCCTTCCTTCTTCATCACCCATATTCTTCCACTAGGGGGAATTTTCCTCCTCATCAACCATATGCTACACTTGGGGGAGCTTCTCCCCTACCACCTCAACTTCTCCAATTAAGGATATTCTCCTCCTTCCACCTCATCTCTCATACTTGGGAGAGTTTCTCTCCTTCCAATCTATCTCCTACAATTGGGAGACTTCTCATCCTTACCAATCATCCTCTATATCTAGGGGTATTTTCCTTCTTTTAAACACCTCAACATATTTTCCTCTACTCCATTATCATCATCCCATCCTTTTCATCAATAATGCCACTTTTTCCCTTTCAAAAGGCCTAAAATTGTGCATTCATCACTTCTAGAAGAAGGGTCATCTTTGACCTAAATTTTCACCCATAAAATCACCTCCAAATTTCTCAAAACTAATACCATTGGATCAGGCTCAAAAGATATTTCCAACGGTATAATATTTGTCCAATTCTGACATCATTTGGTCATCCAAATAGCTAAAACACTGCACCTAGGTCAACCAAAAAAAGTTTACACCCCACACGTGCGAACCAACTGGTTCACACCCCACCTATGTGAACCTAATTTTCCCATGGAATTCACCATTTTATGCATGGATCTTGCTATTTATGCTCACATTTCACATCTTCTACATCTTTTCACCTCTCATTTTTCATATTTTTCCTCATCTACATATCTGGAGGAGTTTCATCTCTCTCCAATCCATATTTCACACTTGGAGGAGTTCATCTCCCTCCCACACTTCTTCTACATCTATCACCATTCATTTCCTTTTACCATCATTTTCCACATCTATGGAGGTTCATCTCCTTCCACCACATCTTCCAAAATTGGGGAGTTTTCACTCCTTCCCACATCATTCTCCACATCTCCCAGAATATCACCTTCTTCCAACACATTTCAATCACCACATCCATCACTAGGCACTTCACAAGGTTACATCCTTTACCTTACCTTCACCTCTCACCCCACCACACTTCCATTCACCCATCATCTATAGGTTCTAGTACAACCACCACAAGTACTAGTTCCACAACCTACCACTCATTTCATTCATCAATATCAAGGCATCCACCCATCAATTCATCCCACCACTCCTCATTCCACTTTAGCTAGTTCTAGTGTGACATCCATACACACTAGTCCTACCACTCACATCACATTCATCAATTGTAGGTTCTAGTACTACCACCACAAGTACTAGTTCCACAACCTACCACTCATTCCACTCATCAGATACTGGGGCATCAACCACCAATGCCCACCCCACTACAATTCCATTCATCCACCATAGGTTCTAGTACTACCACCATAAGTACTAGTTCCACAACCTACAACTCATTCCATTCATTTCCAATTGCCAGAAACAACAATAGATTAAATTTTATTTCATGAGGAAGTTTCTTAGCCTAGTTTCAATTCATGTCATTTCAATTCCTACCATTTCAATTCATTAGAATACATTTATTTTCATGAGGACGTATTCTAGCTTAGATTTTTAAGTCTTTATTTTTATAAATATGGGGCTTGATCAAGGCAAGCCCCAAAATATTCTAACGCATAGGTATACCAATTCACACAGTCTAGGCTAGCATAGCCATAGCCTAGCATCACATTTGGGGGAATTTCTCCTCCTTACCACTCATTTCTTCCAACTGGAGGATCTTTCCTCCTCACCATCCATTTGCTACAACTAGGGGACCTCTTCCCCTTGCCATCCTTCTTCTAACATTGGGGGACTTCTCCTCCTTGCACTCCATCTCCTATCATGGGATATTTTTTCCCCTTTTCAAATCACCTCATCCTCATTTATCACCTTCCCTATCACCTATTCCTTGCTTGAAGGGATAGATATTTCACACATATACGCTATCTTGCACATGATCAATCATCACACACTCAATATTGGAACTGACATTTGTCCAAGAACTTTGCCTAAGACTATCTTTAGCCCTCATTTGTTGGGGCAGACATGCAGAAAAAGGTCTCTTCTCCACAACATTCCAATCTAATCACAATGTGGTAAGTTACATACCATTGGATGTCGAGGGCTCATGTATGTCGACTATCATGAGTAGGACCCATCTATGGTTGACTAACTGACCAAATCAAACCAAGCTTCAAAGCTTATCCAAGGCAAAGTTCCAAAGATATTTATCCCTTTCAAAGTTGGGGCATCTTACATTGATCATGATCGCAAGACCATCTGGCATCATACTTCTTCAATACCATCATTATGACTCATCCACTTCCATCAATTCTTCATCACTAGGGGGGTTTTCCTCCCCTCATCTACTCCCTTTCATCATTAGGGGATTTCATTCCCTTTTCAATCCACTTCAATGACTGAGGGAGTTCTCCTTCTGTCTCATAACATTCTTAACTAAGAGATTTCATCCTTCTTCCACAACACATCTCACCACATCCTCATATCGCTCGCATATATGGTTGAGCCTCACAAATATTTGCTTTTTTCCCATGTCAAAGATTCTATAACATTAGGCATTTTCTTTTGGATTTTCCCCACACTTCTCAATGAACATCCAAACAAAGGGAAATCCATTCTTCATTGCTGGGAGATATTCTTTCTCAATGCAACCATGATGGCATCCTTCGAAGTTATCTCGAACCACACACAAACCCAACACTTCATTAAGAATCATCTTACACATGGGTTAGTATTGGCCTACACTGGAGCATGGTTGTTGCGAATACATTTTGCCATACATCACATGGCAACACCATGCTAATATTACACTTTTTATCATCTCAAGCACTCTAGTCGGTTCAATCTATGTGGTCCTTTTCTCAATGGGGTTTGCATTTTATTGATAAAATCCTCTCCACCCCATCCAAGAATACTACGGAGTATTTTACAAATTGGGTTCAAGACACCATTCTCATTCAAACGATAGGTCTTACAATCAACAAATTCATTACTTCACACATCACCTATCACTTTGACATCTCTTCCATGGTCATCTCTAATAAATGGTATGCTTTTCTAGACCAAGAATGTTTGTGCACTATGTGAGCAATTCAACCGAATTTACCCATCAAACCATATGCGCCATTCTTCATACAAAACCATTATAGAGTCATCACACTTAAGCTACAACTGGGGCAATAACATTTTCGAAATCTACTACCCCTAGAGATCGAGCTTATCATCATTGCGCATATCAATGCTAAAATTTATCAATGATGATATTGCTCATCCAGAAAAATTAGACCAGTTAACACTCTTGGGTGAACGTCGCATTTACATTCTTAAACACCCACGCATTTACCATGATTGCCTTTGATGTGCCTATCATAGCATGGTACATCCATGAGAATTTCAAGTCAGAGATCTAGTCCTCATAGAGAACCAAATAGATCACTAGCCAACCATGTCACCTTCATGATTAATTTACACCTAATTGGCTAGGCCCTTACATTGTTACACACACATTCGGTTTTGGGGCATATCACCTTGCCAATCTCAAACATCTTGCTGACCTTGAACCCATCACCATCATTCATCTCCGAGCACTTTATGCCTAAGCATTTTCAAGTATGGCTCACCATTCTTTGTACATACCATCACGACTATTACGAAAATACAAAAATTCAAAAACAATAACAACAATAATAAAAACAACAAAAACAAAACCATCCATACGTGGCGTATGTATACATTGCATTCTTCATATTTATCCTACTTATTTCTCCTTCTTCTATTCTTCGTCTCCTTCCTCTTTGATCAATGTTGTATGGTCACGCTTCGAGCGGCTACATACCTTTGATTACCTTCATTTCCTTCATTCATCTCTCTTCTCCCCCTTCTTCTATGATGAATGTTGTATGGTCACGCTTCGAGCGGCTACATACCTTTCATCTTCCCTCTTCTCTTCATTTCCCTCTTTTTCTTCTCTTCTCTTCTTTTTGAAACTTATCAATGTTGTATGGTCACGCTTCGAGTGGCTACATACCTTTGATAGGCTTCTTCTTCTTATATTTCTCTTCTTTTTCTTCTCCTTCCTTCCCTCATTCTTTTATGTTCTTTCTTTCTCCATCATTTTCTCATTTACACCATCACCCCTCTCCATTGTTTATAATACTGGGGCAACCTTGCATTTGCATACTCGCTATCATTCAATTCCACATTGCATCCTCCACATGAATCCAAATTGCATCCATACATACTCATTGTGAATACCATGCTTGGGGAATTAAAAATGCACATGCTAGCATACCAGTTTGATGCCCAAACCCATTTTCAGGAGATAGGATTAGAGAATTGTTTTGAATGCTTCACCCATAAACAATTATATAATCAACCACCATCCAAAGTTGGCATATTTCAAAAACATTTCCAGACTTCCCTTGGTTACCTTGCTCTCCTTCCTAGATTTACCTACACATCCTACACACTAATAACATTTTGGAAATAGGATTGGCTACACTGCATGTCGACTGATGCTTAGCAAAAATCACTCTGCTCATCACATCATTCACATGATTTCTCTCGAACCGAAGGATTGAAAAAAGGACAAGCTACAAAGAAAAAGAAAAAGGGCAGAAAACAAAAGCCAATGCCCACAAAAAAAAAAAAGAGAAAAGAGAACAAAAAAAGAGAGAATCATAATACAAGGGCAGAAAACAAAAGCAAAAGCCTCAAGAGTACTATCAGCTTGAATCCCTACATTCCTCAAGTCTTTACCGATGAGCTAGCTTACAGGCTAAGTTACCATGTAGTTATAAACCACCCTCTTCCAAAATGGTGAAATGAACATCACTTTACACACACAAATCCAAGATTGAGGTCTTGTTTACCAAGATAGCCTAGAACCTGTTCAAGAAGTTTTGCTCAGTTAGTCAATGGGTTTGATTACTTACAAACTGTAGTGTTCGAATCTCCTCACTACAACCTTCATATCCAACTTCCTTGGAATAATGGAATGGATTACATCATCTGATTACTGCAATGATGCAAATGCTTTCTCCAAGTGATACTTCTACACCTCTGCATACTTACATTGTCATGTCTCATCCGATGCATACTACCCCAACACATGCATACATTGCATAGGCATTTACACTCCATATTCATATCATCCACTACATGTTTGCTTGTCTTGCATGCCTTACATGTTACTCAATCATTCACTCTCATCCTCATTACATCATTTCTAATTATTCTAATCTAAATGATACCATATTTCTTTCATACTCATATATTCATCTACATACATGTTATCATTCATATCACACACATCTACTTCTATCAATTCCCACATCCATGCTATATTCATACATTCACATCATTCTCCTACACATATAGAAAAGTAGAATCAAAATGTCATACAACAAACTGCATACCCTTTTGGGTACCTCATCACATGTACATAGTGTGTATATATACTCCTCATACATAAAATGATGGTCATTTGGCCACCAACAAAAATATCAATCAATCATGTTGCTCATCGAGAGTCTCTCCACTCCCTTCCAAGCCATCAGGGCCTGATCCCCCACAACCCTCACATCATCCACCTCCTGATGCAAACAAGAAGCCTTCCCTATGAGCTTATCTCTCTCATCTATTCTAGCATCTAATGCTAGTCCATTTCTCTCATCTACTAATCACTTCACTTCCTCTAAGGCTATCTCTAGCCTCTCCTCCCACCTTACCTCTTCGCTCTCCCTCCATATCTCATCTAGTAGAGAAGCTCTAATCCACCATCCATACTGAGGTTCAAATCTCCCACTCCATACTTTCATCCATCAATTCACCTACTCTACTTCCATTTTTGATTTCTCTACAGTCCATGCACTCCCTCTAACCATTCATACCAATTTCCCTTTTCAAAAGGCTTGAAATTGTGCATTCACCACCTTCAAAATATGGGTCATATTTGACCCAAATTTTTACCTATCAAATCACTTCCAAATTTCCCAAAACTACCACCATTGGATCAGGCTCAAAAATATCTTTCCAACGGTATAATTTTTATCCAATTCTAACATCGTTTGGTCCTCCAAACTACCAAAACACTACACATGGGTCAACCAAAAAAGTTCACACCCCACCCATGCGAACCAACTGGTTCACACTCCACCCATGCGAACCTATATTTCCTACTCAAAATTGCTTCATCTGCATTCCATTTCCTACAAATTTCATCCAATTCATCCATTTTTGCTAATTTTCACACAAAATTTTACATTTTCCTTCTCAATCTTCATCAACCGTTTCATCATCGATCTTCATCTCCTCCATCACCAATTCATCGCTTGAGGGGGTAGTCATCCAAAATCATCAAAAATCTACTTTGTATATGATCAAACAACCAAACATCCAATCATGGATACAACAAATGCCTAAGAAATTTTTTGTTGAAGATTATCTCAAGTCCTCATGCTAGGACATACACAAGTGAAATTTCTCTTCTCAATCAAAACTCCAATCCAAAAACAAATCAATGTTTGATAAAATCTCAAAATGCCTTTGACTATAGACACCTCATGGATTCCAATATTCATAGTGGTAGTCGTAAGACCACTTGTGAATGAAGATCCTGAAAGTTCTACCCCTATGGCTCCAACGATTTGTCAAATATTGTCAAAAGAGCTCATCAATCAATCAAAAGCAAAAATAGACAAAGGCATTTGTTCCTTCCACAATTGGAACATCTCAAATTGATCATAATGCAAGGTAATCTTACACCTCCCCCAAAAGCAATCATTACAATACTACAAAGTGTTGTATCCAATCACAAACCATTTTTATCAATGTGTCTCTCTCGCAATCATCCACAATTCATCAATCATAAATTCTTTGCCTTCCAAATCATCCCATCAATCCACATCATCAGTTTTTGTACTAAACCATGTTTTCACACAATCCAGTACAAAAAGGGGCAAAATGTAGACACCTAAAAGTCGCACATTGTCCCTCTCCCTATTTTCATGGTCAATCAATTTGCAAAACCCTCAAAAATTGCATAAATTGGCTAAAAACACTATTCATTAATCAAAATCACTATTCATCATCCTTAGCCCCTTTGGGCTAGCTAAGCCCCTTCCTACGCTTAACCATAGGTCCTCATGCGACCTCATGCCAACTCAACTAAGGTTGAAACCTTCACCATGGTCAAAAAGCACTTTATGGTCAAAAAGTCAACATTTTGGTCAAAACATGCTTTATGGCTAATTACATGCTTAATTAGATCTAATATTGATTTAATTTAAGCCCTCCACCTCACCTAGTCTACTTTGACTAGCCTAGCCTTCCACCTCACCTAGCCTAGCCTATCCTAGCCCTGCCACCTCTCACCTAGATATTTCTCCACCTCACATCCCCCTGGGTCATAAATGAAAGATGGAGACTTTTGCACCTAAAAAGCAATTTTTAATCCTAAGATATTTCAATAAAGGTGATCATTAATGCCAAATTGATATTTTTAGCAAAGTCATCATTATTTATGGATGGGTGAGGGATTCTCTCACCCAACCCCATTTATGAGCCAGGACACCTCAGGGGACACCTCTTTGGTGGACACCTCACCATTGCCACCTCACAGGGGACACCTCATCCCCTTTCTCTCACCTTGGCCCACTCTATAAATAGAAGGCCATTTTCACCTTTTAAAACAACCAACTTTTGCATACCGAAACTCTGTCGAAATCACTACTACCATTACATCCATCACACATCCATCACACAACCATCATACGAGCATCACAATCAATTTGTCTCTTTCATAACACTATTTTGTGAGTGAGATAGGTTGATAATTCCATCAAAAGTGCACTTTTAGAAGCTGAACCGGACAAAATTCAAGTCAAGAACCACTCCAGGACATCCAGGGAAGCCATCTGGGAAATCCGGTCGAAAAAGGACAGGTTCGCACCTCACACGTGTGAACCAATTGGTTCGCACCCCTAGGTGTGCGAACCTCTGCAACAAGCACCAGAATCACCAGGAAAGGTAAGAATAGCTTAATTTATAGTTTTATGTTGTTTTTAGCAAGTAATTTCATGTTTTGAGCATTTTTTATGAGTCTTTTGTCTTCATAACCATGGGGTTTGACTGAGGCAGACCCCCAATGCACTAATAGGATTTTGTAGGTTCACAGGTCCAGCAAAGCACAAGGAAACATCTCCAACAAGCGGTGGCTCACGAGCAAGAAGCCCACCTACATCGAGGAACCCAAAAGGATGAATCTTGTTGTCTTTGTACCACATCTGAGAGGGCTTCCTTAGGGAAGACCCCATTGTAGCCTTCAGGGCAAAATTTGTAAAAGGATATCAATCTCTTGTAACCCCTTTTATGATTATCAATACAAATACAGTAGATTCTTTGATATTGAATGAATGTCTTAGCATCTTTTTGGTAGTTTCAATATTTTTTTAATAATTTTTTATTTTTATATTTTAAAAATATATATAATATATAAATTTATTTTAATTTTTATCAAAAAGAAATTTATTTTAATTAATATCAAATGTTTTAAATTAATTTAATTGAAAATATTGAAATTAACTAAAGTAAATAAAAACCTATTCAAAACACTAAATACAAAAGAAACAAACAAACACCACCAAAAATGAACCTTGGTATCTACATGGCAAAATCCAAGGGTGAAGACTTATCAAAAATGCCACTCAAAGAAACCCAAAATCCCAAAAACATAAAATTTCAAGGTGGATCCCCAAATTTGGGGCTAGTTGTGGAATGGACACAACACTACCCAACCAATAACCTTGGAATCCACATTGCAAATCATGGGTAGGGACCTATCAAAATTATCACTCGAAGAAAACAAAAAAAAATCCCAACAATGACAAAATTCAAGGTGGGTCCCCAAATTTAGGGTGAGTTGTGCAATGGCCACAACAAATGGTGACTCTACTGGGAAATGCTCTTGAGAATTTTGGATAAGAACCTAATCTGAAACCAAAAAAAACAAATATTAGAGAAAATATACATTATCTAGCAATATACCAAGAATATGGGGTTAGATAGCTTCAAATGAACACAGATGAACTATTTGCATCTGTTGAGTGTGTGAATCATGATTCGTTTTGCATTCTTGAAACAATTCAGATTCCATCATTTATTTTACATTTAGGCTATAGAATGTCACTCATTAAAATGTACCACTGCATTGCTCCACTACCAAATAGACGTCTATAGCCTTGATGGAGATGAACTTGATCTCTTCTAGACTTTTTTCTACTTCTAGTAAGATGTCTATAGCCCTAGTAGAGATAATCTAAATCACCCAAGTATTAGGTTAATTTTGCATTTAATTTTTTCTTTTATTTAGTCTAGACATTGCTCCACTGCTAGTTAGGCATCTATAGCCCTGATGAAGATTATCTAAACCTTTTGATTGATTTGGATTTTCTTTCCTTCTTTTTTCTCTATTAAGCATTGTATTGCTTTGCAACATTTACCTGCCACATGGGTTAGAGACCACTTAAGGCTAAATGTGGAGTGTATTAGATTTTTGCTTTAATTTGTAAATCAAAATGACTTCATCCTTCAAGATTTCCAAGAATACCCTTTAACATGTGATTTACAAGTGATTATTCAACAAAATGTTTCGTTGTCCCCAAAATCCACTATCTTAGTCCAAAATCTAAGAATGATTACTAAACTATTTCATTTCCTTTTCCTGAAATTAACCCGATTCCAGATTAAGCAACCATCCTACATGTCGAGGAGAAACAAAACTCAAACAAATAAACCAAAACCTAACCTAATGTGAGCTGAAAAGAAAGCACAAAGAATAATATTGCAAACAAGATACTATGTACAAAAGTGCCACACAAAGAAATAGCTAAAAGTAAAAGCATGAAAACCCAAAAGCTATATACAATAATATACAAACATGGTATAAATGATACAAGAACTCTGCTGCTTGATGGGTTAAAGTAGTGCTTGAGAAAATACCCATTAACAGGCAAATGAATATCATCCCCACTCAAGGTTTTCAGTCAAAAAGTGTTTTCACCAAGAATTTTACAAATTTGATCAGGACTAAACCAAATATAGTCAAATGTATCATGGTCCCCCTTTTTCTCATGTGCCTTATCCAAAAGCAAAACCAAATAAAAAATCCTAAAAGCTTTAATTTTAGCTAGTTTATTGAACCATATTTTAACAATGTCCTGGTGTTTACTAAAATGAAGTAATGCATCCTCTCATTTTTCATCTAAATGCATGAGGTGAGTGAGACAAACTTCAATTTTTTCATCCGTTTCAAGATATTCTTTCATGAATTGTAAAGTTTGTAATTTAATATTAGCAAGAAAAATTGGATCTTGACCATACACCAAATGTTGGACATTTTGAGTCCCTAAGTCAAAGTTGTCATTGATGTCAAGATGCCAGTGATAGCTCTTCTTCAGTTCGAGTGCAAAGTTTAATGGAAGTTATAATGGGTTAAAATATCTTTATTTTACACCCAAAAGAATGGGTCAAAAAGTGGTTTCATTTCTCCTTTGGAAGCAGATGTATCCGAAGCAGTGGAAGAATATAATATTATAATATTTATTATAATATTTAACCAAGTTGGTGAAAAACCCAAATAAATTATTATAATTTTAATTATAATATTATTGGGTTTACAAAGGTCAATTAATTATTTTTATAAACCCTAAGGTTGGGTTTTGAAAGGAAAAATATTTCAAAGCGCAAAGTTTAATGTTGATTAAACCCAAAGGTTGGGTTTAAATTAAAGGCATTCGAAGCCTTTACCGTCGACGTCATGGAAGGAAGCATGGTGAGTGCCGACATCATTAATGCAATGGAGGAGCATATAAATATGCCCAAAGTCCTAAGTTTTATTTACCCTTGCTCTCGATTTTAATGTTTGGCATGCGAAGAGGAAACAGAGCTCGTGAGATTTGATTTTCATGAACAACGATTCGTTTAAGAAAACAAGTGCTGAGTGTTGAAGCCCAACCAGGAAGCGTGGCCTAGTGGTGAGTGGGCAAGTGCAAAGGTGTTAGTTTGTTGTAGGTCCTATGTTTGAAATGTGCGACTACGTTCGAGGTAGTGTTGATTGGAAGCGCCCAAGGTGCATGTGGTTTTTGGCCAAGGCAAAGGGAGAACGTGTGTATTAGAAGCACGTGGTGCTTTGTTGATAGCAAACGAGCTTGGTAGCTCATGCGGTGGTTGAGGCCATGGTTAAGGTGCTTGGCATGTGGGCAGAGTGAGGGTTCGATTCCCTCCGAAGACGAGGTACTTTTTTTTATTTTAATTTTTATTAGTTGCCTAATGTTGGAGGAATAAGGGTGAATAATTGATTATTATTTTTGAATATACATTAAGGCATAAATTTTATGGTGAATGATTGTTGAGGATTATTTTGGAGGGATTGGTATTTGAGATTTATTATTTTAGGAGTAATAAGGAGTTTTAGTAAAGTCTTGATTAAATTCTTATTAAGACTTTTGAGCATTATTTTTGTATAAGGGTTTTTCTATTAAAAGAAGACTATGGTGAATGTTATTTTTGAGTTGGAGTAATAAGGTGTATTTTGGGTCATCATTTTGCATTGTGTTATTATTAAAGTCTTCTAACCCTTATTGAGATTGGAAAAGAGAAATTTGTGAGTGTGGCAGATTTGTGAGATCAACTCCTTGTCAAGCAAAAAGGTATGAGCAAATTCTTCTTTGGTTGTGTTGGTTGATTGGCTTTCTTGAAAATTAAGTTTGGAGTGAAAAGGATTTGATTAGGGTTTCCTTTTTGAAAGTGTATGAGTTAATGCTTCAAGGTTTTCTGAAATTGAGAGTTGTGATTAAAACCTTGTTTGATAAGCATTGTTGTTGAGACCATTGGTTGAGTGAAGTGTTTTGAGTTAATGCTTCAAGGTTTTCTAAATTAAGAGTTGTGATTAGAATATTGATTTATGAGCATGGTTGTTGAAGTGAGTTGTTATGCAAAGAACTTGAACTAGGGTTTGAAAATATCATGAGTATCATTGTTATGTGAGATTTGTTGTTGAGCATTGTTGGAAATATTTTGAGTTGGATGATACATGCTTGGACTAGGGTTTGTGAGCAAGAGTTGGTTCTTGAGTGATTGGTTGAGTAGAGTTGATTGAACCTAGTCAAGTGGATGTATGAAGTGATTGTTCAAGTTCCATAAAACAAACTATTCTATATTCTGATTTGAGTTGTGAAAGAGATTGAGTTGTGAGAATAGAACATATTGAGTCTCTAACAATTCTCTTTATGCTTCTATGAGATTGAGTTGAGAAAGTGATTGAGTTTTGAGTATAGAACATATTGAGTCTCTAACAATTCTCTTTATGCTTCTATGAGATTGAGTTGAGAAAGTGATTGAGTTTTGAGTATAGAACATATTGAGTCTCTAACAATTCTCTTTATGCTTCTATGAGATTGAGTGGTGATTGATTTTGGAAATATTGATTTATCTTTATGTTTCTATGAGATTGGACAAGTTCTATGTGGACTTGTTAAGCATATTTGAGGTAAGTCTTTGAGAAGACTTGTGGACTGATTTTGTGTGAGCTTTTGTGGAAGCTTACAATATAGATTTGGACAAGTCCTAAGGACTTATTGAGAAGATTTGAACAAGTTATGAGTGAGCTTATTGAGCAGATTTAGACAAGTTTTGAGTGAACTTATTGAGCATATTTGAGCAGGTTTTGAGTGGACCTATTGAGCATATTTGAGCAGGTTCTGAGTGGACCTATTGAGCAGATTTGAGCAGGTTCTGAGTGGACCTATTGAGCAGATTTGAGCAGGTTCTGAGTGGACCTATTGAGCAGATTTGTGCTAGACCGACTGGACTATGTTTAGTGCAGATTTGAGTGGACTTGTGCTAGACCGACTAGACTATGTTTAGTACAAGAGTTGAGAAGATTTGTGCTAGACCGAATGAACTATGTTTAGTACAAATTTGAGTGAGATTGTTGAGCAGACTTGTGCTAGACCGACTAGACTATGTTTAGTGCAAGAGTTGAGAAGAGTTATGCTAGACCGACTGGACTATGTTTAGTACAAAATTGAGATAGATCTTTGGAGGTGATAGAGTAGAGAGGATAATAGTCTCTAGTGGATAGAGATCCATCAGCCAGGGTAGTGAGGATAGGTCTTCTGAGTGGGGACAAGAGTCTTCAGTGGAGAGAGATCCACAAGCCAGTGCAGTGGAGGTGGTAGTCTTCTAGAGGATCACCATCCAGAGCAGAGGAGAAGGAGTTCTCCTATGGATAGAGATCCACAAACTATATTTAGGGGATCAACATCTCCTTTGGATAGAGGTCCATAAACATTGTAATTGGGAAGGATTCCCAAGAGATTATTTGAGAAATATTTAGAAGAAATATTTTCTCCGTGGAGGTAGCCATATTTGGGTGAACCACATAAAATTTGTGTCTCTATTGTGTATGGTGTTTTATACATTGATTTGATTACTACTATTGATATTGCTATCTTTACATTACATAATATTGATTTGAAAAGAAAAGTAAAAAGTGCTCTTATACTATTCACCCCCTCTCAGTATAAGCTTGTGTTCTTCAATTGGTATCAGAGTGGGTTCCTTCAGAAGAGTTTAACAACTTGAAGGAAAAGCTAACAAGAACACAATGGATCCTAAGGATGCATCCTCAAGTAATTCAACACCAATATTTGATGGAAGTGACTACATGTATTGGAGTATGATGATGAGGTTCTACTTGATGGCACTTGGCAATGAAGTTTGGGATGCAGTGGAATTTGGATATGATCCAAGGAGTCAATCCTCCTATAGATAAGGAAGGTAAGCTACTACAACACTATAATTCAAAAGCAATGAATGCACTTGTGAGAGGTTTGCGTAGATCAGAATCTATGAAGGTTATGCATTGTAAAACTACAAAAGAAATGTGGGATAAATTGCAATGTATATATGAGGGAGATAAAAGTGTCAAGAAAGCAAAGATACAAAATCTCAAAGGAGAATTTGAAGCATTGAGAATGAATGATGATGAAAATATTAGTGCTTATCTAATTAGAATTGATGAGGTTGTTAATGATATGCAAGGACTTGGAATGAAGATTGATGAATCAGATGTTTGTGATAAAGTCTTAAGAACTCTTCCAAAAAGATTCAATGAAAAGGTTTCTGCTATAGAAATATCAATTGATGGTGATACTTTGACAAGAGATAAGTTGCTTGGTATGCTAACAACTTTTGAGATAAGAACAAAATATCCTACTTCCAAAAAGGAAGCAGCATTCAAAGCAATCAAGGAAACAAAGGGTAAGAAGTCAGAATCAAGCAATGAGTCTTCTAGTGATGAAGAAGCCAATTATGGTAGAAGAGATAAAGGTTCCAGAAGACCCATAGATCTAAGATCTATTAAGTGTTTCAATTGTGGAAAGTATGGACATTTTGCAATAGATTGTAAAGAACCAAAGAACAACAATGGTGAAGAAAAATAGGATCACAGGTATAGGGAATCAAAAAGATATAGGCATCAAAAGAAAAGCAAGGATGGACAAAGAAGACAAGGAAATAAGTTCTTCCAAAGACAAAAGAGGAGCTACTATGCGGATAATGCAAGTAAGTACTCAAATGATAGTGATGCTAGTTCTTCAGATAATGATAGAGATGAAGTCCTATTTATGATTGAAGAAAAAGAACCAATTAAGAAAAAGACTCCAATTATTCTCAAGTGTTTTAGATGTGGTAACTTTGGACATCTTGAAGATGATTGCACAAGGGATGGTTATAGTTTCAGTGATGATGAATATGAAGATGCACTTGAAAGACCAGATGAAAATATTCTAATGGCATTAGAAGGAGAAGTGAGTGATCCTATAGAAGATAAGCCAAAAGAAAGTAATGATGTGGACAAAGGTAAAAAAATAGAGGATTATTCAGAAGAGAATGGTTATGATCTCAAGGGAGAACTTATCTATGCCCTTGAAATAGTAAAGAAGGTAAGAAAGCAACACTCTAAGCTTGAAATTCAGTTTCAAGAATATGATGAAGAAAGAAGATTGCTCATAGAGGATTTAGAAAAATCAAAGGCTAAGGCAAAGAAGTTCAAAGATAAGTTAGAAGCAAATATCTTGGAATGTGAGAAGTTAGCACAAGAAGTGGCACTACTAAAAGAAGATTTAGAAGACTCCAAGAATAAGCTATACAAATATGTAAATAGTGCAAAGAGTGTGGATAAAATAATCAAGATACAAAGAGGAGCAACAAATAAAATAGGTCTTGGTTCTAAACAGGTTCAAAAGAAATGGGAAGAAGAGTCAACTTCAAGCCTTGAAGAAGAAGAAACTTCAGATGAAGATACATCAGAAGAAGATAGTGTAAAAGGAAGTGAGACATCAGAGGATGAGTTGGACAATAAAGAGTTCAACAAAGATAGGAACAATGCACAAAGAAGATACAGATGGAACAACAATCAGAATAGGAGACCAATGAGGTCAAGACAAGGAAGCTTCAATGGAAGATGTTTTTCATGTCACAGGTTTGGGCACATGGCTTCACAATGCAGGACACATGAAAGACAAGAATATGGGAATAGACAACTTTTCCATGGGTATTGCTACTCATGTAATCAGTTTGGTCACAAGGCAATGAATTGCAAGGTTCATGATAGAAGAGGATATGGCTTCACTAGGAGAAATCCTAAGACATTTGCACCTCCAAGGAATAATAACATTAAGTGTTATAAGTGCAATAATGATGGTCACACAACAAAATGGTGTAGAGCAGACATTCCAAAAACAAGTATGAATAGGAACAGGAACATGAACAGGAACATGAACAAGAACAAGAACATGAATATGAACATGAATAGGAACAAGAACATGGATGAGAATAGGAATAAAAATAGGAACAAGAATGATGACAGGAATAGGAATGATGACAGGAATAGGAATGATGACATAGATAGAAACAATCAAAAGAATCAAAAAATAAGGGAAGAGGATAAAGGTAAAGAACAATGCCTTTTGGGAGTAGAAATACTCCCACCCCAGAATTAACCACCTCAAAAGGAGGTGGGGGAGGGGCTAAGCTAAGAGGCTCATTCTTAGCCTCGAGCCCCAAAGGTGACCCTTTGCCATTGATGTCAAAGGGGGAGAGATTTGTGTAATGGGGAGAGATTTGATATTTGAGAGAGCATTGAGCCAGGGGGAGCAATGTCCCAAGGGGAGCAGAATAAAAAGAAAGGTCAAAGTTTTAGTAAGAATAGTATGGGTTGCCATCAATGACAAAGGGGGAGATTGTTGGACATTTTGAGTCCCTAAGTCAAAGTTGTCATTGATGTCAAGATGCCAGTGATAGCTCTTCTTCAGTTCGAGTGCAAATTTTAATGGAAGTTATAATGGGTTAAAATATATTTATTTTACACCCAAAAGAATGGGTCAGAAAGTGGTTTCATTTCTCCTTTGGAAGTAGATGTATCCGAAGTAGTGGAAGAATATAATATTATAATATTTATTATAATATTTAACCAAGTTGGTGAAAAACCCAAATAAATTATTATAATTTTAATTATAATATTATTGGGTTTACAAAGGTCAATTAATTATTTTTATAAACCCTAAGGTTGGGTTTTGAAAGGAAAAATATTTCAAAGCGCAAAGTTTAATGTTGATTAAACCCAAAGGTTGGGTTTAAATTAAAGGCATTCGAAGCCTTTACCACCGACATCATGGAAGGAAGCATGGTGAGCATCGACATCATTAATGCAATGGAGGAGCATATAAATATGCCCAAAGTCCTAAGTTTTATTTACCCTTGCTCTCGATTTTAATGTTTGGCATGCGAAGAGGAAATAGAGCTCGTGAGATTTTATTTTCATGAACAATGATTCATTTAAGAAAACAAGTGCTGAGTGTTGAATCCCAACCAAGTAGCGTGGCCTAGTGGTGAGTGGGCAAGTGCAAAGGTGTTAGTTTGCTATAGGTCCTACGTTCGAAATGCGATGACTACGTTCGAGGCAGTGTTGATTGGAAGCGCCCAAGGCGCATGTGGTTTTTGGCCAAGGCAAAGGGAGAACATGCATATTAGAAGCACGTGGTGCTTTTTTGATAGCAAACGAGCTTGGTAGCTCATGCGGAGGTTGAGGCCATGGTTAAGGTGCTTGGTGCATGGGTAGAGTGAGGGTTCGATTCCCTCCGAAGATGAGGTACAATTTTTTATTTTATTTTAATTTTTATTAGTTGCCTAATGTTGGAGGAATAAGGGTGAATAATTGATTATTATTTTTGAATATACATTAAGGCATAAATTTTATGGTGAATGATTGTTGAGGATTATTTTGGAGGGATTGGTATTTGAGATTTATTATTTTAGGAGTAATAAGGAGTTTTAGTAAAGTCTTGATTAAATTCTTATTAAGACTTTTGAGCATTATTTTTGTATAAGGGTTTTTCTATTAAAAGAAGACTATGGTGAATGTTATTTTTGAGTTGGAGTAATAAGGTGTATTTTGGGTCATCATTTTGTATTGTGTTATTATTAAAGTCTTCTAACCCTTATTGAGATTGGAAAAGAGAAATTTGTGAGTGTGGCAGATTTGTGAGATCAACTCCTTGTCAAGCAAAAAGGTATGGGCAAATTCTTCTTTGGTTGAGTTGGTTGATTGGCTTTCTTGAAAATTAAGTTTGGAGTGAAAAGGATTTGATTAGGGTTTCCTTTTTGAAAGTGTATGAGTTAATGCTTCAAGGTTTTCTAAAATTGAGAGTTGTGATTAAAACCTTGTTTGATAAGCATTGTTGTTGAGACCATTGGTTGAGTGAAGTGTTTTGAGTTAATGCTTCAAGGTTTTATGAATTAAGAGTTGTGATTAGAATCTTGATTTATGAGCATGGTTGTTGAAGTGAGTTGTTATGCAAAGAACTTGAACTAGGGTTTGAAAATATCATGAGTATCATTGTTATGTGAGATTTGTTGTTGAGCATTGTTGGAAATATTTTGAGTTGGATGATACATGCTTGGACTAGGGTTTGTGAGCAAGAGTTGTTTCTTGAGTGATTGGTTGAGTAGAGTTGATTGAACCTAGTCAAGTGGATGTATGAAGTGATTGTTCAAGTTCCATGAAACAAACTATTCTATATTCTGATTTGAGTTGTGAAAGAGATTGAGTTGTGAGAATAGAACATATTGAGTCTCTAACAATTCTCTTTATGCTTCTATGAGATTGAGTTGAGAAAGTGATTGAGTTTTGATATAGAACATATTGAGTCTCTAACAATTCTCTTTATGCTTCTATGAGATTAGATTGAGAAAGTGATTGATTGAGTATAGAACATATTGAGTCTCTAAAAATTCTCTTTATGCTTCTATAAGATTGATTTGAGTTGAGAAAGTGATTGAGAATTGAGTGTAGAACATATTGAGTCTCTAACAATTCTCTTTATGTTTCTATGAGATTGGACAAGTTCTATGTGGACTTGTTAAGCAGATTTGAGGTAAGTCTTTGAGAAGACTTGTGGACTGATTTTGTGTGAGATTTTGTGGAAGCTTACAATACATATTTGGTTAAGTCCTAGAGAGGACTTATTGAGAAGATTTGGACAAGTTCTATGTGAGCTTATTGAGAATATTTGAACAAGTTCTAAGTGGACTTATTGAGCATATTTGAGCAGGTTTTGAGTGGACCTATTGAGCAGATTTGAGCAGGTTTGAGTGGACCTATTGAGCAAATTTGAGTAGGTTCTGAGTGGACCTATTGAGCAAATTTGAGTAGGTTCTGAGTGGACCTATTGAGCATATTTGAGTAGGTTTTGAGTGGACCTATTGAGCAGATTTGTGCTAGACCGAATAGACTATGTTTAGTGTAGATTTGAGTGGACTTGTGCTAGACCGACTGGACTATGTTTAGTACAAGAGTTGAGCAGATTTGTGCTAGACCGAATGAACTATGTTTAGTGCAAATTTGAGTGAGCTTGTTGAGCAGACTTGTGCTAGACCGACTAGACTGTGTTTAGTGCAAGAGTTGAGCAGAGTTGTGCTAGACCGACTGGACTGTGTTTAGTACAAAATTGAGATAGAGCTTTGGAGGTGATAGAGTAGAGAGGACAGTAGTCTCTAGTGGATAGAGATCCATCAGCCAGGGTAGTGAGGATAGGTCTTCTGAGTGGGGACAAGAGTCTTCAGTGGAGAGAGATCCACAAGCCAGTGCAGTGGAGGCAGTAGTCTTCTAGAGGATCACCATCCAGAGTAGAGGAGAAGGAGTTCTCCTATGGATAGAGATCCACAAACCAGATTTAGGGGATCAACATCTCCTTTGGATAGAGGTCCATAAACATTGTAATTGGGAAGGATTCCCAAGAGATTAATTGAGAAAGTTTTAGTAAAATATTTTCTCCGTGGAGTAGCTCATATTTGGGTGAACCACGTAAATTGTGGTGTCTCTATTGTGTGTGGTGTTTTGTGCATTGCTTTGATTACTGCTATTGATATTGCTATCTATACATTGCATAATATTGATTTGAAAAGAAAAGTAAAAAGTGCTCTTATATTGTTCACCCCCCCTCTCAGTATAAGCTTGTGTTCTTCATAAAATGATAAGGTGATGTTCCTATATATTATTTAATTATTATTCTATCCACCCATAATGCAAATTTCAATTTATTATGCCAATCCTAAGGATTATGTTCAAGCAATTTTTTAATGATTGGCAATAATTTTTTATTAGATGATTAAGATAATCTATTACCTTATGGATAATAATTAGAAGAATGTTTGATTCTCACCATGTCATCATATGCCCATTCTGCAAAATAGATTTAAATAAAATTATAACAATTATCGCAAACAATTGAATGTGGCATTCCAAACCTAGTCACGATGTATTCTTCCAAGAATTGAATAACAACCTCAGTAGTATAATTTTTGGTAGGGATAGCTTTTATCCATCTAGTACAATAATCAGAAGCAGTAAGAATGAACTTATGGGAAGCTGAATAATTAGGTTTTATGACCCCTACAAAATCTAGGCCCCATTGAGAAAAATATCTCATCTCAACTATCGGTTGTAATGGCATAGGTGCATGTCTCTCCCTATTAGTTGCAAGCTAACAAATATGGTAAGAACATACATGGGAGTGGGCATCTTTAAAAATGTGTGGCCAATGATAACTAGATCTCAATATTTGGTGTGTCATGGCATTTGCAAAACCATGATCATCCCATACTTACCATGAAACTCATGTAATATGTGAGCGGATTCTTCCTTACTCAAGCAATGAAAAATAATTTCTCTATGGTTTTTCTTGTACAACACACCAACATTAATCATAGATTTCATATATTTTAAATGAAGAGCTCTTGTTTATGTGGCATTAAAATATGAAGGACACTTACCATTCACTAAGAAATAAATAATATCAATATATCATTCATCTTGCATGATGTCCTTTGCATTTTAATGTTGATAATAAATTTGAGGATCTATCCCCACAAGTGCTTTTATCAAGCCTTGGACTCGAACTAGCTTCATTGGATGGATCTCAAGATCAAAATCTTGTAAAGTAGACATCCACTTTCCTCATTTTTCACCTAGTTCATTCTGCATCAACATCGTTTTTACAACAGGGTTAGGTACAATGGCAAAAACTCTACTATGCAAAATGTAATGGCTAATATTTTTTTATAGTTTTAAATAAGGCATACACTTGTTTATCTAAAATGGTATATCTTAACTGTGCATATTTCAAAGGTGAAATCATAAAAGCAATAGGATTTTCAAAATTACCTTCACTTTTATGAGTTAACACGCTAGCAAATGAATGATCAGATGCAAAAGTATAGATGAAGAATGGTTTATTATAATAAGGACTTACTAAGATAGGTGCATTATAAATGACATATTTAACACTCTAAAAAGTAGTTCTAGCCTCCCATGTCCACTTAATATTAACATCTTTTTTTAACATATCATTCAATGGTTTAACAATTTCAACAAATCTAGAAATGAATTTCCTAACAAAATTAATTTTCCCAAAGAATTATCTAAGCTCTTTCTTACTATATGAAAAAGGAATATTTTGAATTACCTCTATTCTCATAGTGTCTATAGAAATGCCATTTTTTGATATTACATGTCCCAAAAATTTCCCCTCAGTTACTCCAAAGATGCACTTTTTAGGATTAAGTGAAATTCCATGTTCTCTGCACCTTTGAAGAACCTTTCTCAAGTCATTAATATGATCTTCTCATTTATTTGAGAAAATAGGGATATCATATACATAAATGACTATGAATTTACCAATGAGGTCTCTAAAAGAATAGTCCATGGCACACTAAAAAGTAGCACCTGCATTGAGCAAACCAAAAGGTATTCTCTTGTAAGAAAATGTTCCCCATTTAGTAGTAAATGCAGTCTTCATTCTATCTCGTGGGTCAATAATAATATGATTATATCCAAAATATCCATCAATAAAAGACATCATTTTAGATCTATTAAACATTTGTAAGATGTTATCAATAGAAGGAAGAGGGTAGTTATATTTTTGTGAAGCTTTATTAAGGTTCTTGAAATCAATGCACAACCTAATCTCTCTAGTTTTCTTTCTAACATGAACTATGTTTGCAACCCATGTGGAATGTCTGATAGGAAATATAATCTTTACATCTATACATTTTTAACTTCCTTCTCTATGAGAGGTTCCAAAAATAGGTTAATTGGACATTGTTTCTGCCTGAAATGTTTAGAATCAAGCTTCAAAGGAATGGTATGCATTATAATGTCTTGATTGTAAGTTTTTAGGTCCTCATAGGTCCATGCAATACAATATATATAATATTTAAGTGCATGTATTATTCCTTCCCTTTCATGATGTGGGCATGCTTTTCCAATAAGTACAATATGCAAATCTTCATTATTTCCAATATTAACTACATCATAGGCATCATTTGAAGGTGAGATTTTGTTGCACCTTTTACTTTGGTAGTCAATATCAAAATATTTCTCAAGAGAGACAATAAATTTTGGGATAGCATTAGTTCTCTTCATTACCTTATCTTCTTCATCTTCATCCTCTTGTAACCTTTGGTCTTCGTCAATCACCTAATTTTAAAAAACACCTGAGTTAGTTATAAAGCCAAAGATGTGTCTGTCACTTTCAAATACTTAGAAATTTTTAACATTGTTAGGTATATAAGGACAAGGAACCAATTCTATTGAGAACTTTTTAAATTTTCTTTTATTGATGGGATTTAACATACCTGTTGCAACTACCAAAGAATATGCAACACAATTACTCTTTATAGAAATCAAAGAAATGTTAAAGGCTTCAAATTAATCTAGTAAGCCTCTAACTCTAGTTCTATAATGAATTAGACTTTTGTCACGACATGTGTATTGCCCCTTTACTTGCCAAACAACTAGCGCTAAATCCCTTAAAACTTTCAAATATTTAATATTCTTATTTAGAGCTAATTGTAATCAAAAAATTAATGCTTCATGCTCTGCTACATTGCAAGTACATGAAAATTGTAATCTGAATGCAACAATAGAAGACCTACCTTTAAGGATAATGAGTTCAACCCCAGATCCACTACCCTATTTGGATCTAGATCCATCAAATTTAAGTGTCCAAACAATATGATCATCATTAAGTGGGTCATAAGATAGAATTTTAAAATTAGATTCATTTGTAACCAACTTGGTATCCAGTGTGTAAACATCCAACTCAGACTCATTGTAAAGGGTTTCATTTGTTCTATTATACTCTGTGATCAACTACTTGAGTCTAGGCTCTCTTTCAATTCATATTTATTGGCTACCCCTTTCCAAGGTAACCACATGTGTTAAAAATTCATGGCCATATATCCATTCAAGTTTTTGGTCCAATCCCTAGCCAATAACATACCATATTTGTCAGGAATATCAACAACATGAGTATCAACGTATTGATAAATTCTAGGTTTCGATGAAATATAAATATGGATGTTATAAAGCATGCCTACCACATTCACCTTAGATCTATCTAGTTGTACCACCATTCTATTTGAAGGATTGGGTTTCAAACCCAACCTCTGACAAGTAGCATAAGGCATTATATTATCAGACGCACCTGAATCTACCAGACAATTGTGTAAATTATTTCCTACAATTTTGATTGTTAGGAGGAAAGGAAAAACCTCTCATTTCTCCTTTTGTAAGGAAAAATGTGACTCTGCAGTTTTCCTAGCATCAGTTTTGTTTGATTCACCCAAAGCCTTAATCAAATAATATTGTAGATTAGTCATATGTGCCACTTCAAACAAAGTGATATTAGCTTTTGTTTTATTTAAATCATCAACAATGTTATAAGCAATTTTATCAATACTTTTCACCTTTTGAGGTGGTTTGGATGAATCAATTTGATATGGAGGTGCAAGATTGCTATTTTCCTTAGTATCTGGTGGAATAATGAAATTGTTTAGATGATTAGAAGAAGTATTTGGGGTCTTAATATTATTTCTCAAGTGGTAGTTGTAATTCCCCTTTTGAAACTACCTAAAGACCTGAACTTCTTCTTCTATAGGATCATCATACTCTTCTTTCTCATCTTTTGGACCAAAGGCTTCAACAACTAAAGCCATTCTCTTACCTTTGATTGAACTAGCTTGAAGATAAAAATCCTCATTAGGCACTAGTTCCAAATCATCCACCTCTTGTTGGAAAATACCTATGGTCTTCTGAATCTCTAGGCATTAATTTTAATTGTGCTATTTGGTGGAATGCATCCTACACCAATTGTTCATAGTCAAATCTAAAATATTAACAATTGTATGATATTGACTAGAACTAGTAGATGCATTATTCTAATTAGAAACCAGACTAGGTACACCCCAATTGTTTGGTCGTGTGTTCCATTGTTTTATCTGAAAACTATAGTTTCCATTTTGTTGTGGGTTTTGTAGTGCCTATTTTTATAATTGAAATATATCACTACTTAGCTTATGGACCAACCTATTTAGGTATTTTACCTCAAAATTAGGCTCATTAAGTTTACCAATAGTAGTGGTAGGATTAGTTGTATTCTCGAAACCTGGAATATTTTGATTTGGTACCACATTTTATTTTTGAAAAGTGCTTTGAGTTTGAATATTTGGATTTTGAAATGGATTCAAAATCTGCAAGGGTGTTGAATTTAAGAATGTAGGCAAGGCCTGAGCATTCATTTCCATAGCTTGGTGGGTGGCAAATTGATTCTCTAAGAGTAATGTGTGTAGTCGGATAATTGAATGTGGATGGATAAGCGGGCATGGTAGGGTAAAAATGATTGTAGGGCAAAGCATTCAACATTGAAGTCTACTATGATAGGGTCTAGTTTATCATTGGGATCTTATTGTATGTCCTAGGCTGTCCTATAGTAGGTAACTATCCTATCCCATTACCTTATAGCATCAATTGTTGCTCGACTATCATGGCCTCTGTATATGCTAGGGTAATAGTAGTGACCAAAAGATTTCTCCTAACAAACAAGGAGGTCATGGGATATAATGTCCTAAAGTATATCTAAAGGACCATATCAATAATGATAGCATAGGGTACAACTAGTATCGAATGGATCTTTTGAAATCTCATGTTGAACATTCAAAATGGTTCATTAGGTTCCCTCTTGTAAGAAGCAAATTGATGATGGATTATGGCAGAATCTATGGGAAATATAAACCGATTGACAAAGGTAGTTTCTAATTGGATCCATGATGTAATGGAGTTGGTGGGTAAACTAATGTACCAATCATATGCCAAGTCATCTAGGGTCAAAGAAAACATTCTGCAATAACATCTTCATGTTCCACTTACAATTTGATTAAGGTGTCTTTAAGCCTGAATATGTTCCTCTGCTAATATGGTGCCATCATGTTTGTACTTGGGCAAATACTTATCTATGTTCTTGGGCATGTTATAGGCAATACCAAAAATGTTCAAGGGGGTACGAAGTACTCCCATCCAAGTAGCATTTACAGCCATTGGATTTGGTTGTGGTGTGACTAAAGGAACAATAGGAATAATGGGAACAATAGGTGGTCCAACTAAAACTCCACTAGGTGGAATAATAATTGCTTCACTCTTGGATCTTCAATGTCTTTAAGTAGGATATAGGCTTTGGAAAATGGTATATTCTATAGCCTTAGATCCAGTAATGATACCCCTAGGTTCCAGCTTAAAAATGACAACAACAAATGTTTGTTAACAATGCATCAATAAAAATGGTTAGCATCAATGCATTATCAATTAAAGCAATTTCTAGTCAATGAATAAAATCACTTGTCAACAAAACCTCATTAGTCCAAACCAATATCTTCAAAATAGCCTTTCCAGTAACAATGAACAAGTTAGCATTTACAACAACAATAAAATAAACAATTCAGGCCCTCCTTCTAGTGCCACTTCTATTGAGTGATAATTTTACCCAATTGCAAAATCACCATCACAGTTAGGGTATTATCAGGAAACCCTCTCTTGTAAACAAATTCAAAATCTCTCCAAGGTTCTTATTTGTTTAATATGTGCTTATATGCTTGTGAAAATATGTCAAATATGTGTTGAAATACCTTAGAGGTGCAAGTAGTTGTTAACAAGGGGCCTGTGTTGGTATTACTTTGATTTTGCCATGCTTTTTATTGTTCATGAAATTTGAAAAAAAAGAAAACTTTATTGGCCCTCATATGACCATCCTGGTATGGTTATTTAATTCATATTATATTTAAGTGTTTTAGGTAGATTTTATCTTCTTTTGTTAAGCAAATTTTAACAAATTTTATCATCCTTTGTTAAACTTTTCTTTGAGCATAAAAGAAGAGACTAAAATCTATCTTTGAAATGTGAATCTTGAATGGTGATTGAATTCTTTTTATCTTGATTTATGAATGGATTTTATCTTGCTTTGCTAAGCTCTGTTTCAGCATAAAATATAAAAACTAAAATCTAACTTTGCAATGTAGTAGCCTTAGAATAGCACCTTAATGATTCATTTTAATGAAATTTTGGAAGTTATTAAGATTTTCATTTTTTCACTTGAAATGAAATTAATTTGCTTATCCTAAAAAATTGCAAAGTTTTGAATTAGTATTCCCTTTTAAAAGTGCATTTGTGCAGATTTTAAATTGTAAATTTCCTCTTAGTAGTATGAACTTGTGTGAAAACTTGAAAGTTGCAAAACTCCATAAAAACAAATGTGACCTTTGGTAAGCTTATTTTAAAATGATATAACATGTGGAGTGAAAAAATTTGTTTGGAACCTTAAAATAAAATGCCTTAAAATGTGTCCAAATAATTTAACAAGTTAGTCTTAATCAACAAAATTATTTGGCTACTCTAATTACTTCAAAACCCCCATTAATGATTTTTTATGTGCAAAATAATGTAATCTTTAGGACTTTGAGTGCTTGATAGAAATTAAATAAAATAAATAACAAAATCTAGGGTTAGAAGAAAAAAATTAAAAATATAGAATAATATGAAACAAAATGTTGAAAATGATCAAAGAAAACTACTGAAAACTAATCCCTCCTATTCCACAGAAAATGAAATATTATGAATATTAAAACAAAACTAGGTTAGACGTGCATCCACACAATCCAAATCTGGTTAAGTGCAAGAGTCTAAGGAATAAAGGCATGCATTAAAAAAAATAAATGATGCTACCATATCCATGCATAAACATCATTAAATAACTTCAATACATGCATGAGAAAGATGTGCAATGAAAACTTATATTTAAAACCTTATTTTACTGCATACAATGTGGAAAAACTAGTTTGCAATAGCTTTGGAGACCTCCCAATACTCTTCATGCCTCCCTATTTTAGATAACTTCCAACCCCTCTCATGATTTTCCATGGTTTTTTAAAAGTTTTCACAATATTTTTCATTCACTTTTCATTTTGTCTTCCTCCTACATTCGATTTTAGACTCTTTTCCTTCATTCATTCCTTTCGTAATGTCCCTTTACTTTCATATTCTTTTTTCATTCCCTCTAGCTTTGTAACTCTCCCTTCATGGCATCCAATCATCTTTCATTACTTCAAATAACACTTTGCCTATGGCTCCATGTGGCCATCCTATGCATTACATGGCTCAGTGCAATTGACCCCTTGACTGAACACTTTAACCAACAAAATTCATAGCCTTCAATATTCGATGAGGCACTTTGCGGCTAGCTACCGTATATATTCACAATTGACACTTCAGTAATATGCCATGACACGTTTCTTTTTTGTGTCTTTGGGATGTCGATCTGGATAAATTCTATATAATTCTATGCCCAGTTGAGCGATGACCTTGAAAATCTTATCAGTGGTCATGTTACAGTCTCATTGGTGATTTGGTAGCCTTCTTTGAAACCATTGACTATGATAACCATATCATTCTCAGGAGAACCTGTAGCACTATGTAAATTTGGCTATTAATATCCGACACTGAACATTGTTGGGCCACGTAATTAGTGTAACATTCTGATAGACCACATGCATCTCCTCCATTATTTCCTACTCCAAATAGAACTAGGAACTCCATAATTTTTTATTCTTCCTTCATTTCTCCCCATCGAATGTAACCACCATATCGATGTTATTTTTAGGCAAAGCTTTGATCATGCAAAAGCAAACTTGACTTCAACAACTATGAGCCATTTCACTTTGAGAGCCCACGTTTTACCTTGGCACTCACCACGATGAGACATCTCATTGATTTTCTCACACCCTTCGTAGATCACCTTTGTGGTCTTATGAAATTTTTGAAGCTTTATGATCATAATATGCTTCGACCAATGGCTACTCTTCTTGGAAGTAGGGACTATGCTACCATAATTTAACCATTTTCATAGAGCATGTATGCAAACATGTTAGCACTCTAGACACTCGGCTTCAACTCTCTATATATGCTTTGGAGCGTGACTTTAATTTATCAAAATTATCCCTTCAACAATTTGACAAGCCTCTTGTATCGCAACAACTTCGATGAATGTGGTTCTTCAACAGTTTGAGCCATTGTTTCTCAACATTTCTACCTTGATGATAGTAGCATAACTAGCTTACAACATGAAACGTATTCCCTAAACACCGCATGCTCAACCTGAGTTCTTTAGACTAGTGCAATCACATTTTCCAACAATGCATGATGTGAGGCAATGCTAAACAGGGTAGTCATGTACATAGATAAACAAACCTTCTCTGTTAACTATTTTTGGCAAAGTAGAATACTAGTCACCCCGATGACGTAAAACACAGCTAAATTTGATAAAATTCCATTTGTTTTTGCTATAGTGTAGTCCCTAATGCGGGATATGGTGGTGGTAAGAATAGTTCAAAAGAAGCCATACTCGTATAGTATTTTAATCACCACACGATGATCAGGGTCCCTCACATGTTTGCCCTCGCCCACTGTCCTATAGTTGTCAGTCCACCATAGTTCAAGTGTGGTCGTCACCTGCTGTCCATCCGTCCCATCATCGCCCTATGCACTGGTCGGTGTCTTTGTCCACCTCGCAGGCATAGGTCCTATCCTTGCTCACATCGACATTGCTTGTCATCAGCTCCACGTAGGTCCATTATGTAAGTCATCACATTCATCATCATCGGTCTATGCTCCTATCAGTCCCGCATCACCATGTGAACCATCTGCATTATCAAGTTCCTTTTGGAACTTGCATAAAAGAAATAAATAAATAGTAAGGCCAGCATGACATTCAAAAAAACTTATGAACATGAGTGATTCTCATATGCAAAAGTACACCACCTATTATATTTAAATTTAATTAAAGATTCTTTTTATTATTTTCTTATTTTTTATTTTTTTGTTTATTTCATCATTTTTTTATTTTACATATTTTCTTTTTCTTATTTTTTTATTTGTTTCCTATTTATTTAAATTTAATTTAATTAAATTCAAAATGTTTGACTTAATTAAAAACGCACAAGGAGAAAACATTAAAACCAACCTTTAAAACTCAAACCATAATCCTAACCCAAAACAACAAAGTACTATGAAAGAAAACAAGAAGACACTACCCAACCAAGAACCTTGGAATCCACATTGCAACTCATGGGTAGGGACATCAAAATTCTCACTCGAAGAAAACCAAAAAAATTCCAACAATGAAAAAATTCAAGGCGGGTCCCCAAATTTGGGGCAAGTTGGGCAATGGCCACAACAAGTTTCCCATAAAACCAACGTGCTTCATAGCCCAAAAAAACTAACCAATAGTCCAACAATCAATTTTCCAAAGCTAGCTTTCCTCGAAGGAACCACTAACCACACTCTAATTGATAGCAACAACTACAGATAACATAAGTGGAACAAGCCATCAAAGCCATGTAGTCTTCCAACCCAACAATAACATTGTCATAACTGATAAAAATTGAGTTTGTTGCATCCAATCCATCTGAAATAAAAAAGGAATGCCATCCAATGAAAATTTGAAATTTTAAAAAATACAAATCTCGCGAAGGCTAGGATCACAAATCTACTCCAATAAAATTCAAATAATTCCAAAGGCATGATTCCTACCCACAATAAAGGGGGACTAATCGAGCCAAGGGAATTACTACAACACAAAACCTAGAAAATATTCTAGCTCACCAAGAGAGATCTACCAACTGCTGGGCATACATCCTAAGGCCACAAGAAATTTTACTATCAAAAACCACATCCTTATAATTTGAAACAACAACCAACACAAATACTACACTAAAATACCCTTGAATCCACCAATTTCCAAGGGAAGAGGTTCTAGGAGAAGAACCACAAAGACCTCCCCCAAAGTTAATAACTGAGAAGGAAACTCCAATCCTCTCTAGATCAGGATAAATAAACTCTGATATTTGCAAAATTTTAAACTTTTGGATCCACAAAATGACCCAACATCTGAATAGAACTAGAAATACTTTAGATCCGCTCAAGGACCCATGATGGAAACAAAATCAATAAGGATCAACAACATGTTATGGCTAGGATCCCATTCGCAAAAACACCAAAATAAGATCCCAAAAAAATGATATGAACCACACTCGGGTCCTAAGAAGATAGACCAACCCAACACAAACTATAAAATAGGGTCATCAATTAGACAAGAAAGACCAAGAGGGAAGTCCATCCTCCATACAATGAGATCATACTGATATTTCCCCATGTTAGCAAGAAAATCAGCAACACTATTACCTTCTCTATAGATATGCTGGAGATGAACATCAACCCAAGAGTGCATCGATATCTTAACTTCCCATATTTTATTTAAAATATTCCAACTAGGGTTTTGGGACTCTTTCATGGTGTTAATAATATTAAGGAATCTCCCTCAACAATAACTCTTCTAATATCTAGAGAGCTCAACAAAAATAGGCCTTTATAAAGAGCTCTAGCCTTGAAAAAATGATAGGTTTGGACATCTAGGTTTTATACAAAGGGCATAAGTAGAGCCCATTTATCATCCCTGATCACCCCCCTTGCACCTACCAACCTTGGGTTCCCCTTCAAGGCTCCATCAAAATTTAACTTAACCCATCCTAGAGGAGGTGGTTCCCATTTAATAGAATATCTCAATCTGGGCTGAGTATTACCAACCCTCGGTCTTGGTTTGAGATCCAGAGCCAAATCCAATCTTATCTCATCCTCCCTACCTCCATTTAAGTCCACCTTGATGCAAGATACATTTTCAATTACAACTAATCGTTATGAGGTATACAATGGTGATATCTTTGCTAGAATTTTTAAGTCCCTTATGTTCCACTCCTTCCAAATGTTCTAGCAAAGAAATGGAAAATAAAATTGCCATATTAATTTTAATTTCGAAGCTGAGAAAGGAGTAAGCCATTGTTCCCAATAGTCTGAGAAAAGTTTTGGAGGGATCCAACAAACTCCTATAGAATTCAACATAGAAGTCAACACCCCATGTGAAAAGGGACATTGAAAGAAAATATGGGTAACTGACTCCTCCTTTGAGTTACAAAGATAACACCTATTTGGCAAATACATTCCTCTTTTTTGTAAGTTATCCATAGTCAAAATTTTGTTTTGAATAGCAAGCCAAAAGAGCATGTTAACTTTAGGAGTGATGCATTTTATCCAAATTTGGCCTGAAGGAAACCAGTGCCTAGGATTAGAATCCAAGCTGAGATAAGCTTATTTAATAGAGAATGAACCATATTTCTCTCCCTTCCAAAACCTAAAATCCTCTTCTTCCCCATTCTTAATAATCTAAAATTTCAACTTACTCAAAATAAAGCACCAGGTCTCTATCTCCATCTGATGCAGGGTAGACGTATCCAAGAACTTCCACCTCTTAAAATCATTTATTGTTTTTAAATACTCATCCACTTTGACCCCGAGGGAAGCTCTAGTAATAGGTTTCACATAATATAGATTATCATAGAGTGAAAGTGGTCGATCCAATAGCTAGGAGTCATCCCAAAAATTAATGGTTTGACCATTGCCCAAACACCATCTACTACCATTAACAATAGTAGACCTCGACTTTAGAAATACTTGCCAAAAAGCAGAATTCAAGGTTGGAATATGTTCCATAAAAAAATCACCATCATCTCATAAATATTTAGCTAAAATAATTCGAATCCAGCCAACATTCTCCTTACTAACTAATTTCCATGCTTGTTTTTCTAGGAGGGTCTTATTCATTAAACAAATCTTCTTGATGCCCAGCCCACCCTAAACCTTACTACTACATGCCTATTCCTAGGACACCATGTGGATTTATTTATTTTCATTGGCCTATAACCACAAAAAATATTTTTGGATGCACTTGACCTTGCGCGGAATTTTCTTTAGAATAAGGAAAATCAACATAAAGTACATTGGAATACTTTGTAAGGAGGATTTGACAAACATAGCCTTACCTACAAAGCTCAATAGAGAATCCTTCCACCCAATGAGTTTTTTACTAAATCTATCAATCACAGGATCCCAAAATCTCTCTTTGAATCTACCTTTAAATAGAGGCAGCTAAATCTATCAATCATAGGATCCCAAAAGCTCTCTGTTAATCTCTTCTTTTCACACCCTATGTATTTTTCCATTTTACCTATTTTCTTGTTCCCTTTATATCTATATTTACATGTTGGTATTTCCTTTGACTACTCATATGAGGATCATCATCCACTAATCAATCAAAGAGATATTATTCATCATGTTTTTTTATTACATGTCATGTATGTTGATATGTACTTATACTTGTTAATGGAATATTAGCATGTAAGGTTAAAATTTCATCTTGAACATGATGAATAGGAACAATGATTGTCATGTTATACTTAAGAGAAACTTCCATCTGATAGAATATTACCTCATGCATTGGTAGTCATTCTCTTTGATTAATGTTGTTTCTATAATGTTGCAACTATTATTGTGTGTTATTGACATGAATGCATGGTATATTTCTATCCTTTTGTTAATCTCTTCTTTTTTACCCTATATTTTTCTCTACTTTATCTCTTTACTTTGTTCCCATGTATCTATACTTATATGATTGCATACCTTTTGACTACTCATATGAAAATTAACATTCATCAACTCAATCAAAGAGATACCATTCCCTAATTCTACTATTGTATGTCATGTACGCTAAAGGTTGAGTTCAACTAAAAATATGTTTATATTTATTGATGGAACATTGTCATGTAAGGATGAAATAATATCATATTTAACATGATGAGTAGGAACAATAATTATCATGTTGTGGTAAGGATACTCTTCATAATATAATTTAGATAGTTTTGTTTCCTTGATATTGTTTTGGGGGATGCTTGGAATTGCATGGTTTCTCTTCAACCTTGTTTCACTATTGTTGGCCTAAAATCAGGTTATTAGACCATGGATTGAACTTTATAGAAAATATATAGAATAATTATTGAAGTTCTTGACAATTTTATATAAGAGTGGATCATTCTTAGTAAATAAGAATTTTTAATGATTATAAGATATGAAAAAATAAGGTAAAATGATATAAAGAAAAATGATTTCAAACTAACCTCTAGGATCCTAAGGAAACCACCTAATTAAATAATAATTTAAATCATTAATCAAATGCACATATCAACAAAGGAATAAAGATATTTTGAAAGCAATAGTGAATACAAAAAATATAGAATACTCATACCATACAAATGTTATGAATAAATTTATAATATAAGCATTTCATTTATTCAATTAGTATCATGAGATGCTAGAATACACTAGTCTCTTCCAAAAATTAGGAATTAGATCCTTGGTTATTTCATTTCATCATATTTATACAGGTTTTTAACTGGTTACATGCAATAACCAACTCAACTACCTCTAAGTGAATGCTTCTAAATAATAAAACATTAATCTAACTAATTTTCTATCAAGACTAATTATAATTTGTATATACATGGACCATTGAACAATATCATTACCAATACAAGTTTTAAAAGAAATTCCAATAAAGGGAATAAAGGGTAGGCCATGATCTTGCTATGAAATAAATATATCAATTAATTTTCTTTGATGACCTTTTGTTGATACTTTGTTCAAGACTCAAGCTACACACTAAGGAACCCCAATTCAGACTTCTCCACACTTTGTACTTTGGAGTCCACTATCTACATTTTGTGCTTTATTTGGTATTCATGGCATTGGTCAACTTTGATAGCTAGTTTTAGATAAAAAAATAATCCTCTAAATTTGCTTAGAGTTACCTCATCAAACTTTAGGAAGACTTAAATCAATTGTGAGTTAGAGTCAATAATAATTGTATCCTTGATCATCTTCATAACTTACTCTAAGCTTAAGTTGACATAAAAACTATTCCTTAGAGACATCCATATATTTTAGTGATTTGGTTGATCATATTATTAATAAACTTGATATAGCCCTTAATGGATTACTCTCAAGTCTCATTTTTTTTTTTTTTTTGGGCTATCCATTGGTAATAATAGTCATGTTTTCTTTGCATGTTTGGTGCCCATATTTCCACACTCTATTATCTTAGAATTGTACATTTCTTATAATTGCTACAAAAATGGATTATATGACTATATCTATACATGAGCTATACTATCCCAAGATTATAAATTATCTATCATTTGGTTGTTCCTTATTTATACTAGCCAATCCTTATTTATCATCTCCTTAAATGCCTTGTGTAGCTTGTTAGCCATGTCGACTAGGACTATCCTAGTTGTGAAATACTACATATTATTTTTATATCCATCATAGTCCTTCTATATTGCTCTTCTTATGACATTAGAGATATCGTTTCATTTTTATTAGCCTTTATAATATGTTTGGTGTAGTTATACACTTTGATATCTTCCCTAGATTACAATACTTAAAAATTAGAACACCAAATATCCTTATCATCCTAAACTTGTTGAACATCTTCTTCATGCACTCTTTCTATGCTTCTAATATTACATGCTTGGTGATAAAATACCTAAAGTTATCCTTCATGAGACCAAATATTGATTTGAGTATCTAACTACTACCATAGACATCTAAGGTGTGCAACTCATGCACGCCAACATTGAAGTCTTACCTTATTAATTTTATTGATATATGAAGTGTTAGGTTTCATGATAGCTTAATTTATTGTCAGAATATTCTTCCATATATTTTATACCATACTCAATTAGACCCCTTTCAACTATGGAGTTAGCAAAATATTAATAAATAAAATGGAGAGACTAGCCTCCTTTCATATCCTCTTCAAGTGTTGGCCTTATTTTAATATTTGCATGAGCAAGTCCCCATGTCCCTTTATACTTTGTTTTCTAAGGCCATGGCCTTTTTACCTTTGTCCCCCTTAGTTTCATCATGGCCTAGCCTATGGTTTGAGCAGTTTTATTGAGGGTATCCTTCATTTCATTCTTCTTCTTCTTCTTCTTCCCATTTTTCAATGATAGCTTCTTCTTCCTCAAAATTTGATCATCATTATCAATTCCATCATCTCCACTTGCACTACCACCTCAAGAAATCTTGTACTTAGCTCTAGTTGAAACTTTTCTCTAGATGAACTTGTTGGAACACCTTGGGAACCTACCTTTGAGGAGGACTATTGCAAGGATTGTTGTTTCTTGGGGAAACTAATCATCTCTTAAACCACTTATTTACATATTATCATATAAATTTCAATGGATGAGTTACTAAGAAAAACTTTCTTGGAAGTACAAATATTTGAAACTCTAGCCTTTGCATCAATTCCCTCTTCCTCATCAGAGAAATATTTGCATATGAGATCATCTTTCATGAAGGTAATTTTATTTCCCTTAAGGGAATGTGATCTTAAATCTAAAAACCTAGAATACAATGTTCCTTTAGAGTCCTCTTTACTATCTTCTCCTCTAGATGAATCGAGTCCTTTAATATCAATTATTTAATTAGTTCTTGGTCATTATTAAGCTTAATCTATAATTGGAGACCTAATTCTCCATTTTCCCTTTCATGAATGCCTTGGTAGCCATCATATTTGGCATTGAAATCCTCTTCACTTCTTCACACTCAAATGCTAGGTCCACATTTTGGAAGTAAGTTAACCCAATCACTCATCTACTGTCATAATTTACCCTTTTAGACATAGGCAAGAAGCCAAACTATTGAATATCTACCTCCATGTTACTAAGGTCTTTAGTTAGCTCACAAGTGTAGTAGATAATAGAAGAATGAAATTTTACCAGGTGCCTATGATGATTTCTAATAATCCTTCTTATTTGGCATGAACCTTAAAATAATATAAATTAAATACAAGGCCATATAAAATGACTTCATAGTAAGGACACTACATAGATGATTGACTAGTTCATAGTAAATGAAGTTAGACCAATCAATAAACTTATTTAGGAATATGAGTTTAAAAAATAGGAACATGTAGGATATAAAATTTCTAGACTCAGGATCTTCCCCATATGATTAAGTAGCACAATTGCATCGACAATATCCTTGAAATCAATCTTTGGTGCCCTCACTATCATGCAAACATACTTTTTCTTAGGGGCATTCATCTAGTGAGTGGAAATGAATTTGAGAAGAATTTTTCTAGTTGTTCTCCCATCCCTCCACTACCTTAGCCTTGGATGTAATGATTGCATATTCTAAGGAGCACTCTGGACTAAGAATGATCCTATTCACTAAAGGATTGATGGAAGAAAAAACTTTCCTTTTGTAGAGATCAAATTCTAGTATTTCTATCCAAATTCCAAACATAGACAATCATCAACTTAGGGAAGGAGAAGGTTTCCTCAATGATTGGCACTTTAACAAATCTAGAGTCCTTTAGTTGGGAATAATGTTCTTCAACATCAATGTCTTTCTCAAATACTTCATAGTCTTACATTGCTATTTCCATATTATTGATCTTTGATAACTAAGAAACTACCCTAGCCTCCTCACACATGACATATTTGAACTTCATATTCTTCATGAATACTGAAGTGTTGATGGTTGACAAACTTATAAGTAACTATAAAAAAAAAACTTAGTGAATATTACCACAAAATTTAATCCTTACACTAACTTCCACTCATGCTAAATTTATACACACAAGGGATTAAACCACATGAAAAGATAAAAATATCCATAAAAATAAGGCTTCAAAGCTTTTCCTAGAAATGATATTTTCTTTATATGAGGGTCAACTATGTGGAGAAGAGGCACTTAAAGGGACTTTTACTAGGCTTGATTTTCTATTATGTTAAAATATCCATAAGACTTTAACACAAAACACTTAGAAATATTTTAGAATTTTTATAGCAAGACATCGGATGGGCATCTAGGGATGACACTTAGAAAAAGGAAACCAAAATATAAGGTAAAAACAATATTCCCCTTTTAGGTATGAGAGTGTAGGTATATGATATTAATAAGCAATAATATCATAGACTTGGGTATCTTGGCTATGGATCCCTCAAGTAAACAATCAATATCATTTGGTTATTTACCTTCATCCAATTTCTTCTAGTAGTATGTTTGTGAGGGGTACATCTTGGGAAGCATCATCAAGAGTCCTTCGTAAAAGTAACTACTAGGAATGTCGCACAACCCTTGGATATCATGCATAGTGATATTTGTGTAACCATGGAGAACCACCACTTTCTAAGAATAAGCATATCTAGTTGTACACCATCTATACTAAAGAGGAAGGATTTTAGAATTTGAATGACTTCAAGACTCATATTGAGAAATTTTTTGAAAGGAATATCAACTGCTTGCTAATCGATGGAGTGCATGAGTATGCCAATCATGCCTTTTCTAATTTATTGGTTATTCATGTGATACAAAGACTTTTATGGGCAAGAAATATATATTTTATTATTGTAAAGTCAAGTATTCACATTCACTATTTGTGAATATAAATATTATAATGGATAGACATAATTTGAATAGATTTATCTTTTTACAATATACCTTTTCATAAAGTTAAATTAATTATTAATTAGCTTTTTTTTTGTGGAAAACACCCCTTTTGGATAAGACCCAAGGAGGCAAGGGTATCTATTCTGCCAAAATACGCCTAGGGATCGCACCTGATGTGCCCCCTTTGACACACTCAAAGAGCATGCCTAAAACAACAAAAATACAAACGACAAACAACAACAACAACAAAACACACAAAAATAAAAAAACAACACAAAAACAAAAAAACACGAAACAAACAAATAAAAAAAATAACAAAACACAAAAATAAAAATAGCACAAAAACACAAAACACAATAAAACACAAAAGCCAAAAAAAAACACAACACAACAAAAACAACACAAAACACAAAAAAAACAACAAAAACAAAAAACACAAAAAAAACACAAAAAAAACAAAAAAAAATGAAACACAACACACACACACACAAAAAAAAATGAAAAAATATATTACATCTATTTCTAAACCAATCCAAAAAGCCTTTTAGCCAATATTAAACAGAAAAAACATAAGAAAGAATATTTGAGCAGGGAACCGAAAATTCCTAACTAAACCAGAGAGAAGCTAATACAAAGAGAAAATGAACAAGGTAATTATATAATTGGAACCAAACAAAGAAAGGAAAGAAATAAGAACATCCTTGATTTGCAAATCCCACCGGACTTGTCATTCCCAATTTGCATTTCCCCCAAACATTTCATCCAAAAGCCTTTGGTAGATAACTTTACCCCTTCTTTTTGAATTTGAACCACATCTATTTTCCTTTCTACTTTTTGTTTTGTATCCAACTTCATTTTTTTATTAGAGTTTTCACTAACTCCTAATTGCTCTAGATTTAAATCTATTTCTGCAGATTGAGAATACATGACTAAATATTTATTCCTACACCCCTGGGATACTCCTTGAGAACTAAAGTTTGACCTTCTTCTCCATTATATATTTTTGGTGGTGAGTTTTCCCTTGTTGAGGACATATCTCAAAATTATTTTTAACCAGACCAGTGGCTATATTTGAGGAGTTTTTGAATATTTTTGGGTGGAAAATTTGTGAGCTATCCAAAAACTGGGTTTCCAAAATCTCCATCTTCATAGAATCATCCACATCCTCTAAGTCATATTCCACTACAAGTTTTGAAAACCTATTATCTGAGAAGGTTGACTTATCTGTAGGCTTAATTTTCTTAGTAACATGTTTTTTTAGGAACCTAAAATTCCTCCTGACCTTGATCCTTCTTTGTTTGATCCAAGACTAAATATTTGCAATCTTTTACTAAGTGGCCATATTCATGAAAAATGCAACACCTAAAGAGAATATTTTTGTAATCAACTTCTTGCTCCCAAGTTTATTCCCCAAATTGCAAAGTGATATTTTTTGGTAAGGGATTATTAAATTCCATGAGCACGTAGATCCAAGCATAAATAAAATTCTCAAATCGTATTGTGCTATCTACTATCATCATGTATGTGCCTAAAGTGTTACCAATAGCTAAGAAGACTATAGTATTCAAGAATTCAGCTGGTAAATCAAAAAGTCTAACCCAAATAGGTCCTATTGAAGGCATTTCCTCTTTAGCCTTAAAAAAAGCATGTTAGAGTTTCATGAATAAACCATATTGACCAAAAAACCAAGTACCACCCTATAATATTTGTTGTCTATCCTCATCATTAGAAAATAACACCAAAAAATACCCATTAGGATAATTTGAGATGCTAAACTCACCTGGAGTTTGCCATTGCTACAAAGCTCAACTTTTAAAAGCAGGTAAGGATGATCGAAGCCCAAGAATCGATAGATCAACCCTTGTTTCTCCATTATACCAATTCCATATTGAATATCAGATTGTTGTAGATTAACAACTGGAGATTCATCCATTGCTTGCTTGCAACTAGAGTTTATTTTATTGGGAGCAATCCTTGGCATACGAAGAGGTTGATGCAAAAAACCTCGTCACTCAGTTGCCATTATATGAGGTTGAGAACCCCCTACAACATCTTTGAAACTCATTTATCCATAGTTCCACCCGGTCCCTTCCTTACATCCTCCATCCTTCTACAACTCTTGCTCTTCAAACCCTTATGTTGCTCTTTCTCTTCAAATCCTAGGTCTCTGTATTAATTAGATTTTTAATTTAATTAACATTCTAATATTTAAATTTAAATTCCTCATCATTCCTTCCAAAAATATGCACATTAGACTCCAATGCATTGTAGATGAGGAGGTGGCCATGGGGGAGACCAATGATGTGGCACTGAGAACACAAAGTGGGCATGTAGGAGCATTATTTGAAACATATTAATAGTATTCCTTTCCTCAAAATTTAGAGCCTTCACAATGATGGATTTGATTCTTTAAACAATAGAAGTAGGTGTGTCAACAATTAACTTTGATTGGGTAGGACTTCCATCCAAGAATATGTTCTTTAACTATGGATCCCAATAACAAGCTTGCATAGAGTAATCATAGCCCACACCTAATATAAGTGGTAAATAGGAGAAATGAACCCCATACTCAAAGAGCTCATCATCAGATGCATATTCTAAATTGCTATCAAGCTTCTGATTCATTGACCCAATAACAAAGGACACTTCAAAGTGAAGAAGAGTTAGAAACTATATGTATGTTGCATGTGAAGTAGATGGATTCCAAGTTCTGGAAGAAATTATTGACTTGTGTAGTACATATCATCAATTAAATCTTGACTTGATTCATTTAGGGTATGACTATTCTTGAGAGATTGATATGAAATAAGGCTACTTTTTCTAGCTTTATTATCTTTGGATCCAACATATGTATCTATATTCCCAAATATATGGAAGAAGGTAGAAGTAAAGATCTACCACTACATCTATGGGATATTTTAGTACATCACTTGTATGATATCCATAGGTAAGATCTTATTTAGAGAGATGTTAACTTTTATGAGGTCCTTCCATTTTTAATTTTTGGCCCTCTACCCATTTTTTGGTCAATGATTCTTCTCTCTTTGTGGTTTCTATTGGTCCCTCAGATATTATCATTGTCATAATTCTATTTGTTTTAGTTTCTTCACCTCCCAATGAATATAAATCAATAGGTTCACATGATTTGATTGCTCTTCCTTTGGAATCTTATCCAACATCTACAATTTTGGATCCTAGGGTTGATCCCCTACATCCTATATGACTATTAGATATTGAGGTGGATAATTAAACTGAATTGAATACTTCAACAAAGGCTTTCTATGATGCTTCTCCATAGGATGTGCCATTGTCTTCCATGGTTCATCCAATGCCTAAGTAGGTCTATACTCTCCCTTAGGATGTTCAACCTATTCTCTCTCAGAAGTGTCATCACAAGGCTTCTTTTTTTGGAAATTTTGAGTATATTGTTGTCATTTATGTCACAATATTGATGTTATAAGTTGATGACATTAATTGTCATTTATGTCAAGGAAAATAAATGTTTAATGGTTTTACCATGGTGGCACTTGCAAAAGAAAAAGGAAGATGTTTTATGGTGGAAAAGCCTTTATAAGACAAATTTTATTACAAAGTTTGTAATGTAATGCAAAAATTGTGGTCAATGAATGTGTAAAATTCATGAAAGTCGTATGCGCTTCATTCGTGGTCACATGGGATAAAGGACAAAGGAGCAGTGCTTTTTGAGGTTGATATTGGGATAAGGTGTGGTGATGATGAAAATAAATCCTATCTGGGCAGCTAGACTAGACAACAAAACCCTTGGTGCTAAGACATAGCAGTAGGAAGGTCTCGGTTTTGAGACGCGATGAAGGCAAAGAGTTAAGGATTTTTGTTTAAAAGAGCTTTCACATAGGAGATAGGGAACAAAGTAGAGGATATGGAAGTCTAATTTCATGTGGGCGGCTAGCCAATGCGGTGGCCTAGTTGAGGCTAGGGCATGGGCTAGCAAACGGTGTCGGTCCAAATCATGGTAGCAACAGTAAGGGGGTAATAATTTTTGGTAAAATAATATTTGCTAAGGCTAAGGTATGCACTTTCTTAGGGAGTCATAAGGTGATTATTTTATTTTTGGTATTTGGATTAAAAGGACATTGTGGTGTTATTATTTTTTGGATTAAAAGGGAATAGTGTGGAGCTTTGCTAAGTGCTATATGTGGTGTTATGGGCTTGTTGAAGAATTGAGGTGCATTGAGATTTTTATTTTAAGTAGGAGGTATAAGGTGTATAAGAAAATTCATGTGTGTAATTTATGGTTTTGTTGGATTGAATGTTATTTTACAAGATTAGGAGTAATAAGGTGTGATAAGTTTCTTGAAATTTTCTTATAACTCTTGCATGGTGAAAGGAAGATATGAAAGGTTTTGTCGAGTATTAATGCTTGAATTTTGAGAAAAAAATAGAATCCATTCAAGAAATTGAAATAAATATCTCAAAATATTTGAATCCTCCTTTTGAGAGAATCCCTTAGCAACAATGTGTGTTTTGTTCTTCTCTACTTGACCATATGAAGTGTACTTGATCCTATAGATCCAATTGCAACCAAAAGTATTCTTCATTTATAAAATAGGAATGAACTTCCAAGTTTGATTCTGCTTCATATATTTATAGTTATCAAGCATGACATCTTCCCATTTTAATTGGCCCTTAGCTTAGGAGTATGTAATAGGATCTCTAGAATTAACAATCTTCAATATCAAGGTCCAAGAAGGGGACTTCCAATATCACTCCATAAAAATAATGGGCTGAGCATCCTAAAGGAGAGTCTAAATCCACTTGGGTGTTGGATGAGTCATGAAATATCTAGGCACATCCTAAGAAGGAGAAACATTAAAAGTCAAAAGTAAAGTATGCATGTCATACTTGCCACCTACCTCAACATCCATTCTTGTGGCACATAGAAGTAGTGTATTAATCTAATTATCTAAATTAAAAATTGACATTATTGAAGGTGATGCTACCTAAGACAAGGTCAAATATATACATATAGGGCCTTAACTATAAGGTGAAGAGGAGGACCCAATAGGAATATTTTCCATAATAATATCTAAATAATTTTCTAGAGCTAGAGAAATAGGAGGATATTTAGCCAAAATCTTAAGAGGAGAACTTGATGGAGATATTAAAAGAAAACCATAAAAATATCATCTCTTTAAATAAGAACCTCATAACTTTGAGTATCATAAGGTATACACCCCAAGGTATTTGTATAACCTATAAAAATACATCTATGATTCTTTGGTGCCTTCCTATTCCAAATATATTTTAGTTTTATCCCACGTTAAAGATCCAAAGATACATAATAAAGACACATTAGGCTTATCACCTATCAACCTCTAAGAAATGTCTTACTCTAAACTACTCTAGTGAGGACTTTTTTGATGATGTATGCTACATAGGTGATGACTTCACCTCAATATTTTTGTTCCATTCTATTAGCATAAATCATGCAATGATCCATATCCATATTTACCCTATTCTTCCTCTTGGCTATCACATTCCACTCTAGAGAATAATGAGTAGTTATTTGAAAGGAAATACAATTAAGAATAAAAAAACCATAAAATTATTCCTCATGTGCTTGCCTCCCCTATCTACCCTAAGACACTTATCTTTCTATTTAATTGTCTCTATTAGTAGTTTGAATACCTTGAATTTCTCAAAAGCCTCATCTTTGGTATGAATAATGTATAACCATACATACTAAGAAAAATTATTAATTGAAAATTTAAAGTACTTATTCCAATAAATAGATGGTGTACCCATGGGTCCACATATATCACTATGAATAAGGTCCAACGGTTGTGTGGCATACCTCACTATATCTTTTGGAAAAGACTCTCGATGATGCTTTCTAAAAACACACCTCTCACATGCACAACTAGGAGGATAAACATAATAAATTCCAATAACTATCTACTAATGAATTATGTAACTTAGTGACCCATAACTAATATTCTTAAGTTTGTAATTTCACCATTGTCTCTCATCTTTTTCATGTGCCACAATGACCATAAAATCTCTCTTCCAAGAGGAAGAATTAGAAGGAACTGATCTATCTCCTAGTTTGTACATCCAATTTGACTCATCACAATAGCTAGAGATAATTACATTAAATCCATCATAAATATCCTTCATGATCCATCAATCAAACCAAAATTCTACCTTTTATTTATATGGGGATGTGATAAATAGATAAAATATTGAGGCCTACACTAGGAACATGAATAACCTTATCAAATATAGAATATTTTAATATTTATATTAACCTCACCATGACTTGCCATCTATAAGAAAGAATCATCTTGAATGACAACACACTCCCCTAAATGCAATGTGTTGTAATCATGTATAAGGTGTTCGTGCTTCATCATGTGCCTTATTGCACCTGTATATGGAATCCACTTAGTAGAAGAAATGGATGTCCATTATGCTGAATGAAAATTTATATAAGATTGTAAGGTTTCACCATCACAATTATCTTCACTGTATGCATAAAGAGAGTAGTATCAACATCCTCCTTTTTTATTGTTTCCCCAAGATTTTTTATGTGAATATGACAAAACCCTACTTTATGTTTGGCCTTTTAGAACTCATAAATTGGATTTTTAAATAGATTTTAAGTCTTCTTATTTTGCTTTTGCTTCTTTTCAATATTGGCCTTAATCACTTATTTTGCATGAGATAGATTGGTGAGAGAATGATAATTTTATCATTTTCTTTGAGATGATAAAGATGTTTGAACACTTCATTAATTAGAGGAGGAGGAAAATTTGGGAAGTAGATGCAAAGCATCTAAATCAAAATAACAACTATATGATATGTCTTCAAAATATTATCAAACATAATGTTGAGAAGATCAATATGCTTCTCACTATCTACAACTTCTTTTTGTTGCCTCATCCACTTTGGAATGCCTCTAGTAGTCTACATATCATATTGCAACTTCTTAAATTAAATTATATCCTCATAAATAATATCAAAGGAGTCCATAATCAAGGTATCAAACTCTACCTCCAATCTACTAATTTATGTGGAGTCAATTTTATCACACAACCCCTAAAATTTACCATGCAATTGCTTGGGATCCATAGTGCTACTAACATGGGTGTCATGAACCTTATCAATATGAAGAGCTATCACACCAAGAGCCTCATCCTTATTATCCCTAAAAAACTACTTTATCTCTTCAAAATAATTCTCTAGAGGATTCTCATTCATGTATTTGAGAAACCCCTTACTTCAAAGTAAAGCTTCAATCTTGTTTTTCCAATGGATCATTCAACAAGGATATACATTGAACCATAAATTTCTGATCAACATACAAAATCGTAGATGTTGTTATGAATAGAAGCAACATTACTAATACAAATATCTCAAAAGTCATTCAATTTAAAAAATTGGGCTGAAAACACTTTTGTATGCAAAATTTTTAGTCCTTGAAAGTTTGACCCTAAAATCACACAAAATGCCTCCAAAACCTTTGAATTTTTTTAAAAAAATCTTCACCGATAATGAATAGGAAGCAACCATGTGTTGTTGCATGAGTGGATGAGGGTGAGCCAATTTGGTATTTATTGTATAGAATATTGATGGATGAAGTGATGACATGTATCACTATCTCATACATAGGGTTGTCAAGTGGGTGTTGACTATATAGGCTATTGGGTAGTGTATCGAGCTATGTCACTTATCATGCTCTTATTTGCTCTATAACTTGTAACCCAAATTGCACTACTTGTTACTCTTTGATTTGGTCTAAAATTCATGTTTTTCCAAGTCTATTTGTTGACTATGCAATTATACAATCAATAGGCTTGATGATTTGACAAAGTGTAATTGGTTGAACCTATTTTTTACCTACCATATGGTAATTTGTCCACCATGTTGACTCTTTTCATATCATCACTTGTCATATCACTACCTACCATGTCATCGTTCACTACATAAATGAGTGTCACATCATCATGGGGCACATTATTGAGTTACATATCATGTGCCACATAATCACCATGTGTAATGTCATCCCTAGCTCCCACATCATCATAGAGTGACATATCTTCAATGGATGCCATGTCATCAAATTCTACATCAACATGTGCATATGAAAAGAGGTGATCTCATCATTAAGTACCACATGATCGCATAACATCAGGGTTATGCATAAGGGGTAGTATCAAAAAATTAATTATAAAATCAGGGTGAATATAGTCGTACGATGTATAAAATTCAAGGTGAATTTTTCAAAATTTTACAAAAAAATTATCAAATAATGGCAATTTTTTGAAAATTTTGCACCAAATTTTTCAAAATTTTAAAATGGTGACTGTCACAAGGAGACTAACAGAAGCAACTGTCATAAGGCGACTAATAGAAGTGACTGTCACAAGGCAACTAACAAAAGTGACTATCACAAGGAGACTTACATAAGCGACTATCACAAGGCAACTGGCAGAAGCAACTGGCACAAGACGACTGGCACAAGGTGACTGGTAGAAGCGATTGTCACAAGGCGATTGTCACAAGGTGATTATTACAAGGTGACTGGCATATGGAGACTATCATAATGTGGCTATCACAACATGACTGTCACAACGTAACTATCACAAGGTGACTATCACAAGGTAACTGTCACAAAGTGACTAGAATATGGCAACTATCATAGTGTAACTATCACAATGTGATTGTCATAATGTGATCGTCACAAGGTGATTGTCATAAGGTGACTGTCACAAGGTGACTAGAATATGGCAACCACCAAATATCATCAATAATATGCTACCACGTGTCCTCTCCTCTACCAATGTCAATGCATCCATCAACTTAAGCCTTGCAGACTTCTATAAATAGAATAACAGGGTCATTTTTCACCTTTCCCACAGTGATTTCTAGAGCAATTTTAAAGTGTTTTCCAGTATTTTTAAAGGGTTTTCCATAGCGGTTTCAGAGCATTTTTAGATTGTTTTTAGAGCATTTTCAGAGCTTTTTTAGAGTGTTTTCAAAGTATTTTTAGAGCTTTTTCAAAGGGGTTTTGGAGCATTTTCCCAATGTTTTCAGAGTGTTTTCAGAGGGTTTCAAAGCTTTTTCAGAGGGTTTTCAAAAATGGCTAGTGCTTCCTCTCCTTTGCCTTCCAAAGTAACATTAAAGAACTACTTTTTTCCCAATGTCAAGAATTCAGAAAATCTAGGAGATTGTTTTTATTTGTTGACACCCCAAATACTGAACCATGAGATGCCATAGTGGACGTTAATGTCTCCTTGATCAAAGTTCTTGCTAAAAATGATGCTAGCTAGATCAAAGTTGATAACAAGGATATTGTTTTTATTGTGAACCCCTTGGATGTGCAGCGACTAACAGGGTTGCCATTTTTAGATGGTCTCCTGGTGAACAACCAATATGCCTTTACTGAATATAACAAATCAATGCTAGCATCCAAATATGTTGTGAATCCATACCATTTGAAAGGTAAGTTTTTAAATTTTCATTTTTATTTATCCTTAATTTTGATGTATTGCAGTTTCCTTTCTCTAATAATGTTCTCCCTATTGTAATTTTTGTTTTCTAATAATTTTCTCTCTATTTTTCAGTTAATTCTTCTAGGTCAAAAAAGGGTTTAAACATTTCCAATGATCTAGACAAATTTCTTTATGCCAGCATTGAATTTTTCCTAGGAAGGCTTATTCTGCATGGGTGACCTACAAAATTTTTTTTTTGGGCATTATCATTATTGATTCGATGTATTGATGGAGGTAGATATGATTGGTCCATGCACATTTACAACGCTTGAAATAAGACCTTCTTAGTACCCAAAAAATTCAATTGGCATATACAGTAACATCCAACAACTTTATTCTTTGTCTTTTAAATAAAGCATACTACAATCCTCCAATTGCATTGCACCTAAATTTGTTGGCTATTGGCATGATTGAGAATGAAATACAGGTAAAATTATTTATTGGAATAATCTCTCTTTTCTTTCTTTTCAATCAATCTTGTTATTTTCTAATTTTTTTTTGAAAAAAAAGAGCAGCTCATTCATCTAGTAAAAGGGATGTTGCCTTTAGGATTCAAGAAACGTTTATCGATTTTGACATGCAATTTTAATCATCAGCAGTAACTCCCACCACTAAACGTAGACGTATGACTCTTATTACTTCTGGACATGCATCTATTGCAGTCGACATTGAAAAAGTAACCTTCAGCTCACAAGGTAACCTTACTATTCAAAAGTACTATTTTAAATGATGTATTTTAACAATATAAAATTATATTTAGTTTGAGAAAATGTTTTAACTGCTTTCAAAGCAAAGGCAAATTCTTACATCATCAACGACACTGGTTGTAAAGTTTGAGTCTAGTATGTTTAGTTAAAATTAATCTCTTTTAATGGCATTATTTTTAACATTAGTTTTAATTTATTTTTTCATGTAAAATTTTGCAGATGCACCACTTAGATTTAAAATACTAAGAAAAAATATGCCTCCATTGGGTGTACAATAGCAAACACAACAAGTCCATCCACAACAAGTTTGTTCATAGCAAGTCTATCAACAACAAGTTTGTCAAACTTCACAGCAAGCACCACCAGTGAGGAACCAATCTTACATGCATGGGAAATAGTTCCTCACACCATTGTCTTTGGAAACCAATAGTCAAGCTGAGACACACATAGTGTCTCAGTCTCTTGTTTCAGATGCATCATTCCTAATTTTAACCCTTGATAATTTATCAAGTGTAGAGAGCACATCTCAGATGCCCTCTACCACTACGAATTTCGATGATGATTTTATTTATCAAAATATGAATAATTTTCCACTAAAGATAAGTGATATGCTTCATGGTCTAGATATCGATGATGAAGCAGAGGATAATTTTTAAGCATATGCCACTATAGTTTCCTCTTCCCCCCACCAGCAATTCGACACCCATCATCATCTGAATGATGATGATAAAGTTAATTTTCTAGAAACTATGTTATTAGCTAATAGATGTAAGGCTACAGTTACAAATAATCATCATGTAGATATAGATGCATT